>NDGM011249113.1:7461-18090 GCA_002564305.1 Octomys mimax
TCTCTCTCTCTCTCTCTCTCTCTCTCTATATATATATATATATATATATATATATATAAATTTTTTTGAAACAAGGTCTTGCTGTGTACTTCAGGCTGGCCTTGAACTTGCTTATGTAGCCTATGCTGGCCTCCAACTTATGGCAATACTCTTGCCTCAGCCTCCTGAGTGTGGGAGTTACAGGTGTGTGCCACCATTCCCAGCTGTAACTTACAATTAATAGCCAACTTGCACATCACTTCTCATCAGACTTAATTCTTGTGGATGGACAATTCAGATATGTGTATCTAGCTACATATCAACAGTGAAAATAGATCAATGACTGCTAGGAGCTGTGAGAAGAGGAATGGGGAAGAGTGGTCAAGGGATGCAGGGTTTCTTTTTGGAATGATGAAACTGGTCTAACATTGATTGTGTAGATGATTGTTGAAGTCTGTTAATATAGTAAAAGCCATTGCATTGTGCACATCAAGTGGGTAAATTGTCTGGTGGATAAATTGACCCACACAGTTGTTAGCTATTCTAAGTCAAACAAAAACCCACTAAGTAGGAGTCTTTTCCATGTTCTACTGCTGTATGGATTAGAAAGAAACTTTGTTCTTTGTCTAGGCTGATGTAGGAGATTGGTTTTTATTGTCCAGCAATTACCTTGTTACGCTTTTGACCTGCAGGAACTGCATGGGAGGTGAGATGTTTTTCTTGTCAGGTGATAGCAGAATCTGGCTTGTCTATGCACGATCATACCCTGCTGGCTCCTGGTCCATGCAGTCTGAATGGAACCGGGCCACCCCCAGCTCCTGGCTGCTAATTGGAAACCTTCCCACATTTTTATAGGAAGAGTAATTAAAAGCTGTTCTTTTTTCTGCTGGACTTAATGAAAGGGTAATCTGTGGTGCTTGGAGTTGTCATTTAGGACTTGGGGAAAGCCCATTTAAGAGTACAATCACCCATCGAAAGAAGGTGTCTCCATGGCACACAGATCCTAGATCCACTCATTCCTGAACATAAGTACCGTCATGCACCACTTGTATTGTGGTCAATGCTGGGCTGTGTATACAGTCGTGGTACCAAAGATTTTGCCACCTGGTAAAGTTAGAGCCATCTTGGTTTGTTCAAGAAGTATGTTATAGGGCTGGGGAGATAGCTCGGCAGTCTATGCACTTGGCTTAGGACTCAGGTTTGATCCCTGGTACCATGTACTGTGCTGGCCCTGGAACCCCAGGCTCACTGTGCCAGACACCAAAACTGGGAGTGGTGGTGGACACCTGCAATTCTAGTGCCAGGGAAGCTGAGACAGGAGGATCACTATAAGTCTAAGGTATATAGCCAGACCCTGTATCAAATAAATAAATTAGTAAATAAATAAAATAAACAAGCAACCATTTAAAAAAGAGTACACTATGGTGTTTAGGCAAAATGAGAAAATTACTTAATGAGACATCTGTCAGAATGAGTTCCCATCCGAAGACACGTGTCTGTATATAAATCAATCATAAATTCTATTTTAAACAATCCAGTCTTTAGGAATAGGTTTCCCATCACTTGTACCTTCTTCATTTTAGGGCTCCTTAAAAGACAGAGAACTGGTAAAAATTAAGACAGTTTGTTCTGTGAGGTTTTCTTTTGTTACTTTATAAAAGATAATTGAGAACTTTCAATTTAGATGCTTTCTGTCTACCTTCAGCCTCACACTTTAGTTAACGTTTCTAATATGGCACTCAATTTTTAAGTGCATTGGTAGACTTGGGACTCTGTTTTGTATTTCCTGCTTAGAAATGGCAATTTTGTTCAAGACATCACATATTACAGTTCAGTCCAATCTATGTGTTCTATTGTTCATAAAAGAAAATCTTGAGAGACCCGGTGTGGTGCACACCTGTAATCCCAGCACTGGGGAGGCTGAAAACAGGAGGATCACTATGAGTCCAAGCTGCATAGTGACTCTATACCAAGTACATGGAAAAAGAAAAAAAATCAACACATTTAAATTTTAAGCTTTTAGTATTTCATAAATCAGGGCAGTATCCATTCCCAAGCAAATCCCCAGGGAAGTGGGGGATTTTTAGGTGGTTGCAAAAACAAGACTCAACAATTTTGGTTGGTTACAATGGAAAGGACTGTTTCAATTTCTAGTTCATGCTGGGGTTTGTTTTGTTGATGCTCAGGATTTCAAACACCAGAGCCACTGCAATAGAAGGATTTTTCAGTGAGAATTTTATTAACACAATGAAATATATAAGAAGTTTATTCTGATAAGGATTTAATTTCTAGGTATACATTCTAGGTCATTCTCATCTACCTCATTATATAGAAAGTATGTGAGAAAGAATATTTTATACCCTTAGTATAGAAACACTGCTTCTATACAATATTTTACTGCCATGGACATAGGCATACACATTCTTTGGCATGATATTTAAGCAATCTGAGGAAATTTTGTGTGAAAGAGAACTATTCAAATATGTTTTAATGTTAAATGTAAGATTGAATCACCTTAACAATATGTGTGGGCTGGTGAGATTGCTCAGAAGACTAAGTGCCTGCTTAGAAAAGCTCAGGGACCAGGGTTTGACCTCTGGCACCACATTCTGTGCTGGCCTTACCCCGGGCCCTCTGAGCCGGTGACCAAGACCAGGTATGGTGGCCCAGGCCTGTAAGCTGGGGAGCTGAAAAGAGGAGGATCACTACGAGTCTAAGCTGTGTAGTGAGACCCTTTAGCAAATACATTAAAACAAAACAACAACAACAACAAAAAACCAGTATGTGTTAGCAATTTTCTATGTTTTAGTAATAAAAAATAAAATGACTAAGATATCTTTGTTCTTTGAACATCTAACATTGATTTGCTGATGGAATGTCCTATGTCTATTCCACAGGCTTTTCTTTGGGTGTTATTGATGTAAAAAGTTTTGATCTCAGAAATGTGAGTCAAGCTATTCTGGCAGGTAGTAAGAGGGTGTAGAAAATCCTTCTGGTAAGAGGGAAAAGGGGAGAGAATTTTAGGAGTCAAACATTTGATGTGTCTCTGATTACCTTGGTGCTCTAAGGTAATAAGGGGTAGGAGTGTAAAGAGGAGAAAAATGGTGAAGATGGTGGAGGAAGCGACACTTAGCAAGCAGTTGAGTGCATCGCTGGAAGTGTTCATAAACTCACTTCACAATTTTTCTTCAAGTGTGTGATACCACATGGGGGCCTCTATATGTAAGAGAAGGAAGAATGGGGCTGGACAGGGTGGTGGTGGGGGAAGGACCTCGTGGCCTCACAAGGTCATCTCTAAAAGCTACAGGGGCTGGAGATGCTTTCTGTTTCAGTAGTGTGATGGGTCAGTCTGCTAGAGAATAATACTCTCCAGCCACTCACTCTTGTCAGAGAGGCTGACAGAATTGCTAAAGGCTTGCTTCTTTTCCTTTTCCTTTTTGTTTATGTATTTGGTACATGGTCTCACTACACAATTTGGACTCGGCAGTGATCCTTCCGTTTTCAGCTTCTCCAGCACTGGGATTACAGGTGTGTGCCACCACACCTGCACTCAGTCACTGGCTCAGCACGTCCCATGGGCCGGGTCAGCATGGCATGTGGTGCCAGAAATCGAACCCAGGACCCTGTGCTTGCCTAAGTCGGTACTTAGTCCGCTGAGCTATCTCATCAGCCCAAGGTTTTTTTTTAAATTTAGAGTGTTAAATATAATTTTAATTGAGAATGAACCCAGTATATCAAAATATATAATGAGAATCTTGAAGTGGTTTTCAGAACACATTTAATATGCCTTACTCAGGGATGGTTATGCTTATCCATGGGTGACTTTTCATGGAAAGGCCTGGGTCATGGCAATGGTATTTGGACGTGAGTTCGAAAGTACAGGCAACAAAGGAAGCAATAAACCAGAGAGGGACCACATCCAAATGCGGAGTTGCTGCATAACAAAAGAAGCAAAATGAGAAAGGCAACCTATGAATTAAGAGAAAATATTTGTAAACCATGTACCCAGCAAGGAATCAATATCCAAAATATATAAGAAAGCCAGAAGACTCAATAGCAAAAGAAAAAAAAAGACCTAACTTTAAATATGTAGCTATCAGGGTACTGACATTTGCCTGAAATATATTATTCCTGAAAAAAAAATGCTCTTTTCTTCACTGGTGTACATTGTTATTTTCAGAAAAATAATACCAGTTCTTCGGGATGGTATGTGGACTTGTTTGTGAGCATTTAAAATATAAGTGTGTAATAGCCCCCTTTATGAGGACATTTGTATTATTTTTACATCTTTTGTGTCACATACTGAATTATATCCTGATAAAAAATCTTACTAGATGAGATCTGTGTCTTAAATACCTTATGACAGAGAAATTCACTACATGATGTAAAAACTGTATGAAGACTGTGTTAAGAACTTTCCTTAAAGGGCCAGTGAGATAGCTCAGCTGATTCAGCTCCGCTTAGGCAAGCTCTGAGGCTGGGATTTGATCCTCAATACCACATACCATGCTGACCCTATCCTTGAGTGTGCTGAGCCTGCAACCAAGTCTGGGTGTGGTGGCGCACGTCTGTAATCCCAGAACAAGACGGAGCTGTGTAGTGAGATCCTGTACCAAATATATTAAATTTTTTTTTAAAAAACAACGTTCCTTAAAATTTGAGTAGCTCAATATTTGCTGTGTATGTATGTATGTGTCTTAATTACTTTTCTTGTTGCTGAGGCAAAACATCCAAGTTAAAGGGGAAAAGGCTTACATGGTTCAGAGGGTTCAGTCGTTGGCTGGTCTCAAGGCCAGGTGGCATGGCAGGTGGAGGTGGCATAGGAGAAGCAGTTTGCAGAATTAGAAAGTAGCAAAGTAGGAAAGGGAGTTTAGCAGCTTTTTTTCTGCTCCTTTTGTATTGTATCTACCTGTACAGATCAGGGTGGTGCCAAACCAATCAGTGGACTGATTTAGCAATCCCACCCTTAATTGTAGCACTCAATTCTCACACTGCACCATGAATTAGTCACACACTTCAGATCCAGCCACATCTGAAAAAGCCCCGCCTATGACTGTGTGTGGCTTTGGGGGAGCATCTAAGAACAGTCCATCACAATGGGCAAAGGATCTTCATCATTGACTCCTCCTCACACACAAGCAGGGCATACTTTTCCTCCCTGGAGCCTAACAAGCGCTGGTTACATAGCAAAGTTGGAAAGCTAAAATTCTTTGCGAAATTGGCAACACTAATTGTTAGAGATCTGTGGGATGCAATGCCCACTGTTTACTCTGTGTGGTACAATTAAGGTGATATTGCCAATTTGTTCATTTTAACACCAGCCTTATTTATCATGAAGCATATTTAACTTACTGTTTGGAAAGTGAAAGACCCACTATGCCTGATGAATAGCACGTTTTCAGGACTTGGCTCCAGTTGATATCTCATAACGAGGTTGGGATGTGCTTCTGTGTAGGTATTGTAGAGTCTAAGAGCGTAGCTATCAGGGTACTGACATTTGTGTTGGAAAACAGATTTTTGGACCTTTTTAGTCCATGCTGAATGCAGAGCCATTTTTGTCTTCTCCTTAACTGATTGTGGAGGAGCTCCGCAGGGCAGCCAAATGACCTGTTTTCTAATGGACAGGCCTATGTCTGCACTGCAGGAAAACATTTTTAGTGTTGCAGTAATGAAAATATGGCATAAGGTCAGTACTTGTCCTTCCTGGAAAGATTTCCTAGAGTGGTTATGCAAATTGAAGCACCCCAAGCATGTCCTGAATTACGAACCACATACTGATTTCAGGCTTGAGTTATAACAAAGGATATTTGAAGGAAGGAATGTAGGTACTGAACATCTCAGATGAATAGTTTTGAAACGGAAGCTAATTCCAGAAGTACCTCAAGGAGGTCTCTGAGAAGACATGCCAATCTCTTCTGTTTGAAGCAGTGGTAAACAAGTCATAATTCTGTAAAGTTTTTCCAGAATTTGTAGTTATTTTTACCAAAAATGAACATGGGGTCCTGTGTATGTGTGTTTAGCCCCATATATTTCATTAAGTTAGGGAGACTCTAGTTTTAAAAAAATTGCAACTTAAATACAACTTGAGAACTTTTAGGGCTGGACCATTTTATGCATTGGAGGTGTCCTCTAAGGAACATCAAGTTCCTTAGAACCAAAATTTACTTTTGGTCTAACCATAAAAGCTTGAAGAACTATGGTACCAGACTTATGTGTTGGATCTTGGGGTCCTTTTGGGAGCTGTTATATGCTGTTCAGAAATCCTACTGAATTCCAGAGCTGAGATTTAGATGGAGACTGATGGATAGCAGATACAGAATTTCTAGCTTTGAAAAGATAAGGTGGTTGAAAAATCAAAGAGTGTTGAAAACTTTGAGTAAGGCCATGGAGCAGTGCGGGGAACATAAGGACTTAAAATTAGTCAAAAGGTGGAGAGAATGAGGCTCCAAGGAAATGCAGAAAGAAATCAGCTGGAATCTAGTGATCAGTTGGAACAGGAATGAGTGTCTGAGCAAGAACGGGGCCTGAGAACACACAGCAGGTGGAGATGCAGGCGGCCGGTTGGCACCACGGAGGCTGGCTGTGGCCCAGGAAATTTAGGGCCAGGGTTGATAGCTCCAAGATAGGACTGCAGTTTTTTGATGACAAGAGCAAAGTAGGGATGGGTCCTGCCCATTTTGCCCCTTTTCTTTTTAGGATCTGTCTCTATTCAATATGAAATTATTTCTATTTCACTCATAGCCTTCAATTGTTTATCACATATCACTCTGCTCTCTCTATAGGGGATCTTGCACAAGTCTCCTTGCTTTTCATCCAGTTTTGGTTAATCATAAGTCCAGTCCTACTTGTTTAGAACTTCAATTTCACTTTTCCTCTGGTATATAACTGAAGAACAAGAACTATGCTGCCAAAGCTAGAAACTTTTGTTGCCAGTGACTGGGTAATCACAGATGAATGACATAAGCTATGTCCTCAGTTTCTTATTATTTGTATGGGGGGCACCGGTTTCTCCCAGGGTTGCTTCAAGGATAAAATTAGATACAGCACAAACCAGACACTTAGATCAATTCATGGCATATGATGCTAGTGTGTTTATGACTCATATGAGTGTTAATATTTATTATCTGATTGATAGAATCTCATCTATTCTACAGTATTCATTGATTGTGGTACCTAGAGACAACAAAGTCTTTTTTATTCTTCAAATTTAAAAGTGACAGGAAGTTGACAAGTGAATAATATCTGTCTAGAAACATACTTTGTTCTCTCTCCTATAGTTGTAATTTCTCATGTGTGCCTGTGTGTGTGTACATGTGTGCGTGTGTGTGTGTGTGTGTGTGTGTGTGTGTGTATGTATAGTATGCATGTGGTGGGCATAGGGAGACAGTATTGAAAGGCTGGAATCATTCTTGTGCAGCTGACCCATGGCACTGCTGTTGATTTTTTCCTACCAAACTAAAAGCCTTAGAGTATAAGAATCTTAAAAATAAATCCTCAGAAAAATGTCTAGACAGATGTATGACATTTCTGTTTTAGAATATAAAGTCTCAGAGGGAATAAACCCATTTCTATATAGTGCCACCTCTGGCATGATAAGGATATTGGCCTAAGGAGAAAAAGATAATATCATAGACACCTGGCCAGAGGGACAGTACTTATATTAATGTAAAAGCAAGTGAGAGAATTACAATAATGAAAGAAGACCTCCAAATAACTCATTCTGTGTTCCATGAAAGAATGTCAGTTTTCTATACCATTTAGGCCTGGAAGGAGCTATTTCAGATGAATGAAATAAATACATATTTAGTCATTGCCTTCCACTCCAGTTCCTGAAGCAGAAATCCTGACACCTTTGTAATTTCCTGAGTGGATGGAGTGATGGGAGCATCTTTTGTTGTAGTACTTGGTCTTAGGCCATGTTTCCTGACTCAAGACCTTTTAAGACCCTCAGAACTTTCAGAGTGTGAAGAGGGTCTTTGTGGATCTGAGATGTGTGTGTGTGTGTGTGTGTGTGTGTGTCTGTAGACATCTTCAGATTAGAGTGTGGGTGTTATATAATAGCATGATTAGAGAGTTGGATTGTTCAGGTCCAAACCTTGATCTCTGGAACCTGTGTAAAGGCTCTAGATAAAGAGGTTAGAAGAGCTTCTGGGTAGAGTATAACAATATATCTAGTTTCTGTACCATGTGGCACACCCACACTCCATGAAAAAGGGTACTCCTATATTTGAGATCTTTCCAGGCCGTGTCTTAGATATATCATATTTGGTTCTTCATATATGTCCTTGATAATATCTCTATACAGTGACAGGAAAGTGTTCCCAATGGGTTTTATGTTACATTATAGTAAATTATCAAACTTGAGGAGGGGGTATGGGAAACTAATGTGTAATCAAATGAGATAGCAGTGTGGCTATCATGAGGCCCACTACCTTTGATTGGCATTCGAAGTGGAAGGACAATTTTGTGGAACTGAACCTTCAGTCTGTAGAATTTTTACTAACACTAATTAGTGCTAAAATTGAATTCAGGTACCAAGTTAGTGTCTTAAGGTAATTAGAGAGTTGCTTCATGTAGATAAAACTCTTATTTGGCATCAGATGCATTAGAAGTAGAGGTATAGGCTATTTTAGTACCCCCAACTTTCACATCTCTTCCTTCCTACTACACTAAGCCTGAAGGAATTAGAGAGCACATTGGGTTGTTAAATATGAAGGGAAAGAAACCCAAACCACGAAAAAGAGACACTGTATTGATAGTCCCTTTGTCACAGTTGCTTTAATGTACAGAACCAGATAGAATCTTACCTTTAAATGAGTTTACAGTTTTGACTATTACATGAGACTTTGTAATGTTAATGCTGAACTGAGAATGCTTTTGGGACTAGAAGAAACTGCGTATAATTCAGAGTTCTGGGTTTTCCTTGAGGTCTTTCTCCATGTCAGAGAGATGGGTGTGAGATGTGGATATTCAGGGGTAGATGTGGGAAAGGACATACCTGCTCCTCAACTTCACCCTTCTGTTTTCTCCTGCTTTGGTTACCTACAGTTGACATTTAAGGATGATTTAAGAGATGACCTGAACTTCATTGTAGCTGATACCTTGGGAAGCTCAATGCTTTGAGACCAAGTGGCATATAATTTAAAAGTTGTAGCTATTTCATCCTCAACTGATAAAACTTCTTTGGTTGATTATAAGAAATGAGTAAAAGGAAGGAATCTCTTGAGGTCTGTGATATTTTTGTGGGTATCAGACTTAATCCTGTATTTTCCCTGGGTGTTTCTTTTCCTGGCTTGCTGCTCTCAGTGCTGGCTACTACATGTGAGCTGTTGTTCAGGTTGCCTGGAAAACAGGGTTCTCACAAGACATTTGAAAGGTGGAAGAGAAAAAGCTGTTACACTGCTGGTGGGAGTTGGCATGTGCTTCAGCAGCTGCTCCAATGGGAGATTCTCAGGGTATGTATATTGCTGGTGTCTGATTCCAGAGCCAAGGAACTCACACCATTTTGAGGCTTTTCTTTAAGTAGAATGCAAAAGTTTTTATTCAAAATGACCTATAAAAGTAAATGTTTATGGAAAATAGGCAAAAATCCACAGCAAGTTTACTTGGCTAGGTATAAAATTCATGGCTCATACTTTTTCATGCTCTACGAATTTTAATGAATTTTCTGTTCTTCTAGAGTTGTCTATATTTGTGGAGAAGACTGAGGCTGGCTGATTGTTCTTACCTTGATAGGTAATGCAATCAAATTTTACTTGGCTGCTCAAATGATTCTTTTATGATCTTTGAGAGATACAGGCTTTACTAAACTATTCCCAGTATTTAGAATTCTGGGTTAATTTTCCTCTGTACATGATATCCACTTCAAGTATAGTTTCAAGTAGTTTTGCTTTCATTTTTTTTTAATTTAGGAATTTTTTCATGAATTAAATTTCTAAATAACTGTTCTATTCTATTTCATTTTTACTTTTTGAGTAGCAAGTCCTGCATCTGTCTTTCCCTAATAACCATTACTTTATTTCTAATTTTAAAAACACCTTTGTTTGTTTCAGTTTACTCATTCTCATTTCTACTTCTCTGTACTTTCACTGTGCCCATTTTCCTTAACAATATATGTTCTGCTTTGCTCCTGATTCTATTGTTAGCACCTTCCATGACAACTTTCCATTTCCTACTTCTGATGGGCATGTTTCATCTCTTCCTAGCTTTCCTCCCATCTAGACTCAGAGATCTTTCATCTGTATTGTGATGCTGCTTAATAGAGTTAATTGTTAACCTCAGTTTCAAAAATTAATGATAAAAATTTGGATGATGATGTTTTCTTTTAAAAATAAAAAACGATACAGAATTTGAAAACATAGGAGATTAACAATGGTTAAAACATTATTACCTTCAAAGTAGTTGCTCAGAGTACAAGATGTAGGCATGAAAAATTGATCAAACAACATTAAGCAAAATTTCTTTTCGATGAACCAAAACAAATTAGCATATATATATATATATATATATATATATATATATATATCTCATTCTTTTCTCCTTTCTCACATCCCAGTTGTTCTTTCAGTTTAAGCAATTTCTTCCCATTTGACAGTATCTAGTGTACATTTTTCTTTCAATAGATGAAAGACTTTATTTTAAATACATTTT
>NDGM011249115.1:0-22014 GCA_002564305.1 Octomys mimax
ATTCAAAATGGTTAGGATAGATATATAGCTACATTCTCTTAATTCAAGGAATAGAGGGATTTGCTCTAATAGTGTTTGTAAAGAATATCATGTCTGCATCTTGTACAACAAATAACCACTAGGAAGACAGTATACAATGTGCTAATTATTGGAATTGTCCTAACAAAAAAAAGTAAATAAAGAAAAGACAATAAAAATGAAAGAATTTCTCAGCACATCTACATAAAACATAGACCAAAAAAATACAGCAGCGTAGAAAATGATGAAAACATTGAAGGAACAATATAGAAGAAAATTAGAATGCATGAAAAAGACTGAAAGAGAAACCCAGAAAATTAAGAATTCCATTGTAACCTGGCCAAACCACCTGAAAGAACAGAAGGTAGACTTTAAGACCTTGAAGGCAGCATTGCATCCAGTGACTGTGAAAGAAAGAGCTCTTAAAAATAACAAGGTACCAGAAAGTTAGAATTCAATGCTTCAAGGTGATGGAAAAAAATGCATTATAAGATTGATAGGTGTTACTGAGATAAGAGTCAACACAAATGGCATAAAAAGAACTATTTGCAAAAGTAGTAGGAGAAAATTTCCCAGGCATTTCAGAGAAACCCACATATATATAAGTGAGACATATAGGACTCCCTTACCAAAAAAGCTACATCCAGACACATAATAATCAAACCCCAGAAATTCAACACAAGAACAGAATATTAAATGCAGTTAGAGAAAAGCAACAGCTCAACTAAAAAGGAAAGTCCATCAGAATCACAGCAGACTTACCAACAAAAGCCCTCAAGTCAAGAAGAGCTTGAGGTGAATATTTTAAATCCTTAAAGAAAACAACTTCCAACCCAAATCGATGTACCCTGCAAAAATATCCTTCACAATTAATGGAGAAATAAGATACTTCCATGACAAACAATACCTGAAGAAATTTATGGCTAACAAAGCAACCATAAATAGGGTACTAAAGGATATTCTAGACAGAGATAAAAATAAGTACAACTTCAAGAACAACAATAGAAAGGAACAACCAAGCAGAGCAAACAATCAGGTGGAAAGAAAAAAATAGGGACTCGACAGTAGGATAATATCATAATTAAGATAAGCCAATACATGTCAGTTATAAACATCAGTGCAAATGGCCTCAATTCATCAGCTAAAGATGTAGACTGGCAGAGTGGATCAAGAAACAAAATCCAACATTATATTATATATAAGAAGCACATTTAACTCAAAAGGAAATTCATAGATGAAAGTTGAAGGATGAAAAGAATATTCTACATAACAGAAACCCAGAAAAAAAAAAACAGGAGTAGCTATTCTTCTTGCATACAATGTGACCTTCAAACAAAGAATGTTCAAAGGAATTATGAATGTTATTACACACAGCTTAGACGAAAACTGCAAGAGGGAGACATTACAGTCATAAACATATACATACTGAATATAGGAGCACCCAGCTATATAAGACAAATATTGATAAACTTTTAATATCTAAACAAAACTGTGATGGGGGAACATAACACCCTAGTGTCACAAAGAGATAGATCAACTAGGAAAACAATCACTAAATACATAACGGAACAAAACCAAACTTGTGAAGAAATGGCAATATTTTACCTTTACAGAGTGTTCCACCCAACAACACTTGCTTCTCAGTTGCACCTAATAATTAATGCTTAATTTTTTGATTAATTTTGCATGCTTATGTCTAGTAATTGAAACAGCTAATTTGAGGGCAAAAATATACCACATAACAACCATTGTTGAATTCCTATCATTTTGTTTAATGAAATTTTGTATCATTTCTCATATTAACTATTCCATTTTCTCTTTAAAAATAAAGAAAAGGTAAATTATTCCAGCCATTATTAAAAAATAATGATCCAGCTCCTCAGACCATTAAGCTAGAAGTGCCTAAGATCAAGTGTTCCCTCTATTGGGTGTGGATCCAAAGGCAATTACAGCTACAAGTCAAAAAATTATCTGTACATCTACATTTTTTGCAGCATTGCTTATAATAGCCAAGAAATGGAAACAACTTCATTGTCCATTAACGGATGAATCAATAAAATAAAATGGAGTATGTACACATTGGAATACCTTTCAATTGTACAAAAATAAAAGAAATCCTGCTCTCTGTGATTACACGAATCAAACTGAAGGGCATTTATTGAGAGAAATAAGGCAGTCATAAAAGTGAATATTGCATATTTTCAATCACCAATGAAAGAACAAAAGTTGTCTAGATGGAAGTAGAGTGTAAAGAGGTTAATAGAGCTTGGGAAATGCTAGTCTGGTGAGCAGGAAAGACACTCATCAAAGGTTACATATTTACGATGAAGTAGCACAGACAAGCTACAAGGATGTGTACAGTAGGTGACTACAGGCAGTTGCATTAGCTGAAAATTCTAGGGGAGTATAATTTAAATGTTCTTGCCACAGCATAAAAATATTTGAAAGTCATTTATCAGTCAACTAGATATTTTCTTTATGCCATACACATAAACATATACATTGCTCTTTGGCAATGTAAAAGAATTTATGTTCTTTTTTTTTTTTTTTTTTTGGTGGAACCGGGAATTTAACTCAGGCCCTTGCGCTTGGCAGGGAAGTGCTTATTCCACGGAGCCATCTCCCTGGCCTTTTTTTTTTTTTTTTAAATTATGTTCTTTTTACATTGTAACTCATAGCTTTTAAATTTAAGTGACAAATGTCTGTTTTGTGTTATTAATTACAAAATATTTTACTTTTTCAAGTAGTAAATTTTTTTTTTCATTCAAAAAATTTTTGTTGAAGAAATGTACAATTGTGAAATATGATCCATCTCTCTTGAAGAGTGAATTACCTGGTCCATCAGTCTTGACTGGAGAGGCACTTCTAGCTCATCTCACATCAAAGGCAATGTCTATCAGTTCTTCACTTTCAAATGGACAGCATGCAGTTACAAAGTCTTCACATGGTGTGTTGGAACAATTAACTGTTATTTACCTGCAGAATGCTCCAAGTAACTATTACTCTAGCTGAGTTGCCATCAATTCTTTTCAAGCAATTTTCCATTTTAGGTTTCTTTTTCCTCCTGGCTTGGAAATACAAGCTAAAATTGTGGTTGCTTTGGCTATCTTGAATTTGTACCTCATGAAAAGTATTATGAGGGAGATAAACATTTTTATGTAGGTTTTCTTCACGTATAATCTTTTTCTACAGTATTACATTCTATTCAGTGTACTTGGCATAAGGAATTAATAATAATTTAGACGAGTCTCTATGGTATAGAATTTGGGAAATCCAAAACCGAATTTAAAAGACATTTAATTCACTTTAGCTACAATAAGCTGAGCTCTTATCACTGAAAACATTTTGTTTCTTTAACAACATATAATCTTAATAATATATTAAACTATTCATTTCATGTACCTAAACCAAAACTTGCTAAAGCAATAATATAATAGATAAAATCTCAATTAGGCTTGAAAAGCAATGTTCATTAAATTAAACTCTATTAATTGCATTTGAAAATTATGAAATAGAACTTATCTTTCATCCCTGCTATTATAGGAAGACAGACACTCTCAATACTTTATAAAATTAAATTTTTAAGTTTTCTATTTAAATTTCAAAATATTGGCTCTAGATATAATAGGCCTGAATTTCATGTCATCTTTCTTAATACTTTCAAAGGAGGATGGCATTTGTATGTTCAAAATATTTTATCAATGCAACTCATTTTTA
The DNA here is from genome assembly GCA_002564305.1 of Octomys mimax. Classification (NCBI taxonomy): domain Eukaryota; kingdom Metazoa; phylum Chordata; class Mammalia; order Rodentia; family Octodontidae; genus Octomys; species Octomys mimax. The sequence continues at coordinate 3,736 of NDGM011249115.1, forward strand.
TTTTTCCTTTTCCAAAAAGTTCAAGTGTAAACTGTGATGAACTATTTTCCTTAAATGAAACAAGTTATGTTCATGACTGATAAAGAAATATGTACACAGCAAAGAAAAAGCCTGCTTTCAGACACCCTTTTCCTCAGTCATCCCAGAGGCAGCTTGTAAAAAATATACATATACTTACATATATATTTATATTTATAGTATATATTTACTATATATATATATATATATATATATATATATATCAATCACATAGCTGTATAGCTATAAAAAGGAGTCAGCATTTTGAAAGGTTTGTGTGTCTATATATATAATCATTTACATTCTAAAATGTGGTTGTTTACTTATAATGACAATAATTTCCCTTGCTGTAGGTTCTAAATTTGAGCTCCATCTATTATGTGTAACAGAGGGGTGGGTTAAATAAAAGTCTTTGCTTTTGTTAACTTTTCTTTTGTCAAGTTATTGGGTTAATTTTAGGAAAAGCAGAAATTATTTTGGAATTAGTCTGGAAGAATTTTACTATACTGGGTGGGTGATTTTGTGTTTTGCTCTATTATTCTTCCAGTGTAATGGTTTTATTTTTAATTTTATACATAATAAAAATGATACAGAATTTCAAACCAAGATACTAGGAAATTAACCATGCTTACTTTATTGCATATTGTTATGTTCTAAGTAATTGCTCATATTACCAGTTACAGGCATGTAAGACTGATCAAACAATATACACATTAACTGTTCTTTTCAAAGAACTAGTAGAAATCAGTCATACAATTTTTTAAACTATTTTAGCTATCATTCCTTCTTCTCTTTATTCCCCAATCCCAGTTGTTCTTTATTTTGAGATGATTCTTTTTATGTCACAATATCTATTATACCAAAAAAATCTATTATATCTTTTGTATCTTATTAACTCTCATTTTATTATGCTAGGGAGAAAATATGATGTTTCCACATGAGTCTGATTTATTTCACTTATGAGTACGATCTCTAGTGGTATCCATTTACCCATAAAAGTCTTGATTTTATCTTTCTTTACAGCTGGGTAATACCCCACTATATATAAAACAAATGATGCTTGTTTAATCCATTCCTCAGTTGATGGACATTTGGGCTGTTTCCAAAGTTTAGCTACTGTAAATTGTGCTGCTATAAACATGGGTGCACGTGTATATCTATGGTTGGATGGAAATTCTTGAAAAATTCCCCAGAGGGGAATAGCTGGGTCAAATGGGATCGCTAATCCTAATTTCTGGAGGAATCTGCACACTGATTTCCACAATGTTTATACCAATATACATTCCTACCAACAGTGGATAAGTGTTCTTTTTTCCCCACAGCCACTTCAGCATTTGTTATAGGTTGATTTTTTTTTTCCTTAATGATAGCCATTCTTTCTGGGATGAGGTGAAATCTCAATGTTGTTTTAATAGGCATTTCTAGAATGGCCAATGTTGTTGAACACATTTTCTTATATTTATTTGTGATTTTTACTTCTTTATAATTTTATGTTCATCTCACATGCCCATTTTTGATTGGGTCCTTGAATTTGGAGGTTTGATATTTTTATTTCTTTGTATGTTCTGCATAGCACTCCTTTGTCTGAAGGACAATTAGCTAAAGCCTTTTTCCAATTTATGGGTTTTCTTGTCACATGGTTGGTGATATCTTTTAATGTGTAAAAAATTTTAACAAGATGAGACCCTAGTTGTTGAAGTATTTCCCACACCGCTTAGTTTTTTATGCACTCTCTGCCTACCTCTGTGTCTTCATTATTTCTACCTATTTTTTCTTCCAGCAGATTTAGGGTTTCTGTTTTCATATTCACATCTTTGATGTATTTTGACTTTAGTTTAGTTTAGTGATACACATGGGTCTAGCTTTAGTCTTTTGCATATGGAAGCCACCCTTTTCCAGTACCATTTATTAAAGAGGCTATCTTACTTCCAGTGAACATGCTTGGCCCCTTTTGGCAAGGACAAAGTGATTAAGTATTTCTAATACTTATTTCATATTTTTAATATGTTCCATTAATTGTGGGGTCTGTTTTGTTTGATTGTTTCTCTTTGTTTTGCTTAAACCATGCTGATTTTATCATAGTATCTATGTAGTGTAATTTCAAGTCAGGCATTGTGCTTCCTCCTGCTCTGCCCTCATTGCCCAAGATAGCCTTTGATATTCAAGCTTTGTTCTGGTTCCAGATGAATTTTAAGAACGTTTTCTCTAGATCTATGAGGTATAATAATGGTACTTCAGTTATACTGCATGAAATCTGTGTATCAATTTTGGGAATATGGCCATTTTTCCGATGTTGTTTCTTTCTATCCACAAGCAAGGAATATCTTTCAATTTTTTGAAATTCTCTTTGATTTCTTTTTTCAGAATACTATAATTTTCAGCAGATAGATTTTTTACTTCCTTTGTTAGAGTCATTCCTAAGTATCTCCTTTTTTAAATGTTATTGTGAAAGGTGTGGTTTCCCTAATTTCTCTCTTGGTGTGTTTTTTGTTTGTTTACAGGAATACTATTAATTTTTGAGTGTTGACTTTGTATCTTACTATGCTACTGAATTTGGTTATTAAATTGACAAGTCTTTTGGTGGAGATTTTAGGGTCTGCAAAGCATAATACCATGTCATTTCTAAATAATTATAATTTAACTTCTCCCTTTCTTATATTTCTTCTTTTTATTTGTCTCTCTTGTCTACTTGCTCTGGCTAATGTTTCCAGAACCTTATCAAATAGGACATCCTTGTCATATTCCTGACTGTAGGGTAAAAGCTTTTTCAGTTTATGTTCATTTAGTATGATGTTGGCTATTGGTTTGTAATAGATGGCTTTTATCATGTTGAGGTAAAGACCATCTATTTCTGTATGGGTTTACCATGAATGTAGGGGCCAGAGAGATGGCTCAGTAGAATAAGTGCTTGCCCAGCAAGCGCAAGGGTCTGAGTTCAATCCCCGGTTCCATGAAAACAAACAAACAAACAAACAACTCTTGAATGTATGTTGAATTTTATCAAAACATTTTTCTGCATCTATTAAGATGATCATATTATTTTCATCTTTTTTATTCTGTTAATGTGTTCTATTATATTTATTGATTTGTTTATATTGAACTATCTCTGTATGTTTCTCTGGGATGAATCCCGCTTGATTATGATGTATAATCTTCTTGATGAATTGCTGCATTATATTTGCTAGTATTTTACTGAGGAATTTTGCATCTAAGTTCATTAGGGAGATTGGCCTATAGTTCACTTTCTTTTTCTGGGTCTTTCTGTGGTTCTATTTTCAGAGGCATACTTGTGCCTAGGAATAATGGAGAGGATATTCATTTTCAATTTCATTATAGCATTTGAGGAATATTGGATTAGATGTTCTCTTAATTTATTGTAGAGGGGCTGGTGGGTTAGCTCAGCTGCCTAAAGCTCCTTCTTGAGCAAAATCAGTCAGGGCAAGGGACAGCAGTTTGTTCCCCAGCACCACATGCAGCACCAGACCCACCCTTTAGATAGCTGAGCAAGGAAAAAAAGAAGAAGAAGTAAAAGAAAAAAGAAAAGAAAATATTAATTTATTGCAGAATTCATCTGTGAATGCATCATGACCTGGGCATTTTTGTTGTTGTTGTTGGTAAGTTTTTAATTACATTTTCATTTCTTTGAATGATATTGGCTTATTGAACATTTTTATATCTTCTTGATTCCACTTGCTAATTCTTATGTCTCTAAGATTCTGCCCATTTGTTCTGTTCTTTCCAGACTATGCAAGTAAAGATTTTTGATGTCAGTACTGATGATCTTCATAATTTACCCAGGATCTTTACTGATTTCACTCTTTTTATTTCTTATGTCATGAATTTGAGCTTTTTCTTCTCTTCCTCTATTTATAATGTTGAAAATGGGGTTTATCAATTTTTTTTATTCTCTCAAAGAAATATTTCTTTGATGTATTAAACTTTTGTCTCATTTCTTAGTCTTCATTGTATTAATTTCAGCTCTGATCTTCATAATACACTTCATTTTTTTTGCACTTGTGCTTGACTTCCTCTTCTTTTCTGGAAGCATGAGGTGTAGAGTTAGGTTCTTTATTTGGCTTCCTTTGTTGTCCTGATGCAAGAACTCATCATTATAATATTTTTTCCTGTGAAGACTCTTTACAAATGTGTCCCACAGGTACTGGAAAGTTGTATTTGAATTTTTATTTGCTTATAAATCCTATTTAATTTATTCATTGATTTCTTTATGATCCATTGTTTGTTTTGAAGGATTTTGTTTAATTTCCATGTGTGTATGGAGTTGTTGTGGTTTCTTTTGTCAAAAATCCCCAGTTTTATTGTATTATGTCTTTTAATATGTTTAGGATAATTTCATTTGCTTTGCACATATTTTATGCATATTTTATGGGCTAATATATGGCCTAGTGTAGAAAACATCCCATATGCAGATGAGAAAAACATGTTTTTGGGTCGAACTCTCTACAGAAATCTACTAAATCACAAGTTTGGATCAGTTCTATTATTTCACTGCTAATTTTTTGTCTAGTTGATCTATCTTTTTGTGACAATGGGGTGTTAATTTCTCCTGTTACAACTGTTTTAATTTTTTACTTGGTAGTTCGTGTCTACTATTGGTTGTCTTATATAGTTTGGTACTCTTGCATTTGTTGCATATATATATTTATGATTGTTATCTCTACCTTTTAAATTTTTCCCCTAACAAAGATGTAGTGACCCTCATTATGTCTTTTAATTATTTTTTTGATGTTAAAATTATCTGCAAAAAGAATAGATACCCTCTCTTTTGTCTTGGTTCCTGTCACATAGAGTATTGCTTTTCATCCTTTGCCTTTTAGTTCATACATTTTTTTGAGTTAACTGTGTTATTTATATAAAACATACTGTTGGAGTTTGTTTTCAAATCACTTTGCCAGTCTGTTTCTTTTGATTGGAGAATTGAGGCTGTGTAAATTCATGGTTATAACATATGCATTGCTAATCTTTGTCATGTTATTTTCCTGTTATTGATTTCTGAATTTTCTCCTGTTAATTGCTTACCCTGCCGATGGTATCTTCCTGCCATAGTCCTTGGAATTGTGGTCATTTTTTAAAAATCTCTTTCTAGAATATCTTTCAGTACTTTTTGTAGGGTTGGATAGTTAGTCATGAATTTCTTCAGTTTTCTTTGTCATTGAAGTTTCTTATTGTCTGTTAATTTTGAAAGATAGTTTTCCAGGTTACCTCAATCTGGGTTGGAAGTTATTTTCTTTCAGGACTTGAAATACTTCGCTCTAACCTCTTCTTGACGTGAGGGTTTGTGTTGATGTCTGCTGTGATTTCTATACACTTTCCCTTATAGTTGATATTTTTCTTTTCTCTAACAACTTTCAATAATATGTTCTTTTGCTAAATTTCTGGGATCATGATTATTATATATCTTAGTATATATTTATTTTGGTTATGGCTAATTACAGTTATATATGACTTAATTATCTCTGTGTCAGATTCTTTTCATATGTTTGGGAAACTTTCTGCTATTAATTCTGCAAATAATATTTTTATATCATTTGTTTTGACACTTGATTTATGCTGACACATATCAATATTATATTGTTTTTCTTTACATCGTTAGTTTCTTTGCAACTGTTACATTGTTATTTCCTGGTTCCTTGTTGCTTTATAGAAATATTTTCTTTCATGATTTCAATCCTCTCTTCATGGTCTGAAAATCTTTTTACTTTCATTCTAGCAATTTTGCTAGATTTCAATTGAATTTCTAACTTTCTGTATATCTGTTTGAATCTATTTAATGAATTCTAATTCTTTCCTATACTTTTCATTCAAGGTTTCCAACATTTCCCTCTGGTCCTCTGTGTTTTTTAATTTATGACTTCTCTAGATATTCTGAGAAATTCTTTCATTGTTGTTGTCACTTCTTTTTTTAGTTGAGAAATTATTTCTGTTCTTTCTTCCTTTGTAGCCTCCTGGGGCTACTTTAGTTGCTAACTTTTTCAGAAATTTCCAGTGTGTTACTTTCAATTCATTCTATGTATATGTCTATGGATTTATTCTAGTTGTGCTAGATGTCTGACATTACATTTTACTCCTTAGTCTTGACATTTTCGATTTAGAATATTTTTTATTTTGTTCTCTGTGTTGATTCATGTGAGTTTTGGTAGTTGGTAACTATTTCACTAGTATTCAACACCTCTCAATAAAAAGTCTGTTCACCAGGGATATCCTCTATGTGTAAGAGACTCTTAGTGTGTGTGTCTGTCCTATGATGCTAACTTCCCAATTAATTGAATATGCAGAGTTGGTTTCTGCTTTCGTCTGTCACTAGTCTTTGGCATAGGGTATGGTGAGATTATTGTTACACAAGGGAGAACTACAGATTATCACAGATTTGACATCCTAGCTCAGAAGTACAATTAGCAATAATGATAGCATTAAGCACAATTTACAAGGCCAAAGAGATAGCTCAGTAAAATGAGCACTTCCCTTGAAAAAATAAAAATAAAAAAGCACAATTTACAAATCAACAAACTGCATTAACTATTAATTTTGTATTTTAAACCATAGGAGCAAAGTCTATAATTACGTAATGGAACCCACAGTAAATTAAGAATACTTATACTGAATGTTTCTCCTTATTCAAGTGGATTTCCTCTGGACAAGTCAGTTGCCATGTTCCAGGCACTAACTTTGTATGACAGGATGGGTCATCACCTAGGTTTTTCTGGGGAGAGGCTCCTCTGTGGATTGGCGATGAGCAGGAATCTCCCCTCCCTCATAACTCAGTGTGGATCATCAAGGCTCCATCAGTGGTGGTGGTAGGGTTTCTCCTCTCCTTTGTGGCTCAATACAGCTCTGCAAGCCTCCAGAGAAATTATTAGGAGTGTTTGATTTCACTTAGCAAATTTTCCTAGCGTGACTGTTCAATGATAAATTCCAATTTACAAGGTTCATGAGAGCATTATTATATGATAAAGTATCAAAATATGTTATAATATCTTTGACATATAAAATACACATAGATATTTACAACTGAACATATACAGAAAAATTTCCATTTATGAATTGCTTTTGTATATTTTTACTATTAGTCAATGAATATTTGATAATGAAAGCATCTAAATTATTAGAGATCAACATAGAAGTTATATGTACATATAACAAACCTCTGGAATTCAAACCAACTCTATATAATTAACTAGGCTTTATAATACTGCTTGCACAATTTTAGCATGTTCATTAAAATATGGCAATATGAAGGTCACTGGTTAATGTGATATAGAATTATTTTACTTTTACACAGTGTATGTATCTAGTATTTTAAAAATGTATATTGTATTAACATGTAGTTCTTCACAAAAAGATATTTACCAATGAAAACTTAATGAATTTTTGAATAAAAAACAAAAATGCAGGATAAAGTGAGATTATCATTCCCCCGACTTACGCTTAAATTTCTTTTCAAGGGACTACTTACTCGTCCTACATCTTGCCACCAAATGGATTCAGATTTGTTCTTTAGTCGGCTTCCTTTTAACTTTGAGGTTTCTACTTTATCTTGTAGCTGTCATTAATGTTCTGACAAGGATGGGATTGTCAGGTAAATATCCAAGGATGAAGGAAGGGAAAGATTTGTGTTTTTCTATAACAACCCCACACATATGTTAAGGCATAGATAACTGCCCTAAATTTCATTTACTTTGCAGCTTTCTTTTTAAATATTTTTATATTAACCTTAAACATTGTTGTTTGACAGTATAAATCCTGAGGGGATTTGACTGACCTTGCCAGATACAAAAGTTACATTTCTGGTTATATAGGTCTTGCTTTGTCTTAGTCTTAACCATCTAGCAGAAAAGTATAAAAACCAGGTATAAAAAGTAAAGCCATATTAATATGCTGAGCTGTAAAAGGCTCAAGTAAACAATTTCTGACATTGCCAGTCCTATGGATAACCCACTACTATTATAGACTACTGGACTATATTGGAATATTTTGTTGAATTCACATACTTACAATATTTAAATGACAATGAAATACCCTTTTCTGACAAAACTAAACAAAAAAATGGGATACAAATGAAGGACTATTTTGTATCTGTATATTCAAAATAGGACAGATATACAGCTACTTTCTCTTAATAAATGAATAGAAAGATTCATTCTAATGATGTTTGTGGACACTATATCATGTCTGCATCTTGTACTATGAATAACCACTAAGAAGATAACAATATGCAATGTATTAATTATTGAAACTGTCATACTAATTGATTTTGAAACTGTCTCATTGCTATTTGTCAATAAAATTACTTAAAAATTGTTGTTTGAATAAAAACACAAAGGATATTTAACTCTATTGTTTAGGATGAAAGTACCTATTTCTGTAAGAAAAAAAATAGCATTAAACAAGCCAAAGTGATTAATTTGTTGTGGAAAGCACTTAGGGGATAGAACTAGGCCCTCCTGCATGCTCAGACACTAAGATATATCCCCTGCCATTTTAAAGACTTTATTTTTTATGAGTGCCTGTTTGTAATACATGTAAAAACACAAACTATGAAGAAGACCAAATAAAGTATAATAGACAACAAGAAGATAGATATTTTTTGCAAAAGGGAAGGTGATCAATAGATGAAGGCAGTGAGAAGGAGCACAGAGGAAGACAATTCAGAAACAAGATGCATTCTACATGTGGACCAACTCAATGACGAACACACTCATCTCATAACACAAGTGTGAGCTCTCTCAATTTTTGTTGCTTACGGTCTATATTCCATATTTAGAGCCACTTCTTTCTAATTTTAGAACAACCTTACTGTTGTTCAAGCACAAGTACACTTTAACAGTTAGAAATAATCAAACTGTTTCAAGTACAATGATTCCAGTTTTTAGGAGCTGTTATTCTGTGTTGCTTGTTGAATGGAATCCATTCTCTTTCCTGAAGTTTTCTTGTTTAGTTTACAGTCATGACATTTGCAGCAGATCAAGCTTCCATAGCAATGCAATTAATAGCAAGAAGAAAACAACTGAATACAAATTTGAGAAATTATCAGGGCATGGTAGCTTTTAAATCTTCATCTTTTTGGTGAAGAAAGATAGAAAATTTGTTATTACTACTTTCCTAAGGCAGTCATAGTTCATAAAATTATTAAGCAGTTTATTCAAGGTTGTGATATCCAAGTAGTATTTAGAGCTCATAACTTTACTTGTTTGATTGAATCTTCAGAGCACCAGCTAATTATGGAATTATGTAGGAAATTATTATAATTTAGAGTTCTATATTATTATTTAGAGTCTCTCAAAGAAAAAATTCTGCACACTTTGTTAGTTGCTTTTGAACATGAGTTTTCTAAAAGAATTAAATTTACTTTCAATTTCTGCTCACCGGTATGTAGAACTGGAAATACTTACTTTCTCAGCCTAAAACAAACAGCACATAGATTGGAAACAGAGGAATCACAGGGTTCTTTTTCAGCCCATCAGATCCCAAATGTATAGAAAGACAGGTACCGGCAAGAATGAGACAAAGCCTGAGAGCTGGTAGCCCCAAGCAAACTGCCCCTGGATGCCTTAGCACAGTCTGGATGTGAAAGCAGCACACGGATGGAGATCCTACTGAAGGTGAGTCAGAATCTGTGAAATAACTACAAGTTCTCTTAAGTCACCATGGTAAACCAGTTGCACCTCTGAGAAAGGGGCAGGGCATGAGCACTCACATCCTGGAATTAAATGTTATTTTCAAAACTGTATTGAAATGGGAGGGGCATGAGGGATATATCTCAGAGAGTCAGCGATTCCTACTACTTAAAATCTGAATATTTTTATGGTACTGAGGATTGAACTCAGGACCTTGCGCTTGCCTGCTAGGTGCTAATGCTATAAAGCTGTCTCCTCAACCCTAATTTTTATTTTATTTTATGTTTTTGCTGAACCAGGGATTGAAATCAGGCCCTTGCACTTGCCAGGCAAGTACTTATTCTACTGCTATCTCCCTGGCCCTATAGCCCTAAAATTTGAACTTAATTACCACAACATATACTACCCACAACTCTACAAATAGGTTAACAAGTGTCTCATGAAGAAGAGTTGTGTGCAAAAAAGAGACCATCTCTGAGGTGCAGCACTAAAGAAAGACCCAAAGCTAAGAGGAAAGAAGTTGAGAAGAAAGTCTGAAACTTAGACTCTCACACTAAACAAGATAATCCCGAAAATAATTTATAGACTGAGCTATTCCAAAACTAACCATAGCCGTAACAAACCCAGAGCACAATTGGCTTAACTAGACCAGCTCAATCCTTTGTGTGGAAAGCACTGCACAGGAGAAGGGAGAGGTAGCACAGGAGAAGGGACAGGCAGCATAAACCATATATTGCCCAAAATGATGAGGATTTAAGATTACACCCTATTGTAGGCCAACAGGTTTATTTGGCAGTTTTATGAGTCCTGACGGAAGACATATCCTTAAGCAAAATAAAACATTCAAATGAACCTTTTTCTCCCCCCTTCTAAACAGCAGGTGGTTCTCAGGATTAAACTAAATATGGTTCATAAACTGTAAGCTTCTCAAAGAAATCCTGGCAAATCTATTTGATCTTCGTTTAGGCTGAGTTGTCACAGGCAATCAAAACAAAAACACATTCATATCAGAAAGAATTACAAATGGCATAATATTCAAGTTAAGCATGCTTTCTCTGCTAAGGATTCTTTTCAAAAAAAAAAAAACCACAGTAGAAAACATATTTTAGAATAATATAGCTGATAAAGGATGTATGGCTATCTCACTGTTATGGCTAAGGTTTGAGATGTCGCCCAGTGGCTTCAGCAGCTCACTAGGACCTTGGGGAAGGGGGACTTTATCCCATTGCTTGGCTTCTTCCTTCTCTGGATCCTTCTGCCATAATCTGAGCAGCTTCCTTTGCCCCATCTGCTATCATACCTTCCTGCCATGAAACCAAACATCCAACTATTTCATGAAAAATTAAATCCTTCTTCATTGATTTGAAATGCCACCTGTGTCAAGCACTAATTTCTCATATACATATATGCTATACTCTTTTGTTTGATCTATTTGTCATTTCCTCTAATACCAGGCATTCCATTAGTAATGATTCATAGAGAAAACCTTCCATTCTCTTTTCTTCATAATGTCCTTGTTTATTCCACACATTTAATCTCTGAGAGGAATTCTGAAACAGTAGATCAAGTAATAAAGCAAGCACAACCACAAAAGAACAAACACCTCAAGAAATTTTGTATCTTTTTATATTTGTTTATTAATTTGGGGGAAAAATGACATCTGTATTGAGACTTTTCCTCCAAGGATGTGACATTCAATTTAATTGCTCACATGTTTTCATATGCTGTCATATAAATTTTTAGCTTATTTGGTATTCTGTTCAAGAATAGATAAGAAATAGAATGAAATATCTGTATTAACTGCTTCTGTGAAGAGTTGTGTCAGGATGATCTAAAATGTTGGCAGTTTGTTTCTGTCAATATGCCCAAAACATAACATCTGTATATGTGTGTATTTGAACGAACCTTTATCATCCCAAACTACAATACTTTTTCTCTTTTTAGGCTTTTTTTCCCAGATTTTTAATGCAGCATTATTTTGTAGTCTCCTTTCAAATGAAGGATATTTGGTGAATATTTTAAATAACATGAATGAACAAAACAGTTTATCTGAATACCAGAATTCTTTCCTGTGATAATATTTTTGTGATTTAAAAATTTTTACTCATAAAGTGTTTTGATATTCAACTTTAGTGAAGTTCTTCCCAGCTCAAAGTATATTAATTAAATTTTCTTCTAATAATTTATAGCATTTTAATTGTTATATATATAATCTTAAATATTTTTCAAAACTTCAGTCAACATATCTTTGTTAAAATATGAAAAAATCCACTTTCAATATGTATTTTACAATCAATGGGAAACTGAGAAACCACAGATATTTTTCTACATTTTTAATATATAAATGACAAAGGAGGTATATTGATTCTTCTGATTTTTGAACTAAAATTGTATTAGAAAATTTCCACATTGTAATCAATGTATCTTCACTATGATCTTTCTGACACTTAGTGTCCTACCATATATTGTTATAATTTACTTAACTTATTCATCAAATTTCATTTAGCTGTACTATTTTCAATCTTGGGTCTTATAAATGGCACTGGATTAAATCACAAGTTTATTTCCTTATTATAAATTGACACCATTAAAATTATCAAAAGGAAATATGATCACTTTGTGATTTGGATGCATATTGCGGTAATAATGTTTTCCGATATTTTGTTATTACTTTTTGTTTGTGTGAATATGTTTGAACTCTGTATGCTACATCCATCTCTATTAATAAGCAAGCATGTAGGACTTTGTGAAGCTTAAATTATAGATAAAAGACAAAAACAACCAAGAGAAGTAAAATTTATTTATAACCACATTAGCTAAGCAACATGGACTTAATTGTGCCCTCTGATTCCACAGATTCATATGTTGACTCCCCAAAATCCCAATGCAACTGTGTTTGGAGAAAAGACTTTTAAGAATTAATCAAGATTACATAAGATCATAAGGGCAGAGTCATAATCATATAGGACTTGTGGCTTTATTGGAGTAGGAAGCAGGCGAGCTCACAGCACCTATGTACCTATGAGTATTAGGAAAGGTCAGATGAGCACACAATGAGGAGATTGCCACCTGCAAGCCAAAAAGTACCTGCACTAGAACACACTCATGCCAGATCCTTGACAGACTTCTCACCTCCAAGACTGTAAGAATGTAAATTCAGATTATAGATCATAAATTTATGAACAAGAAAGGGTAGTGTATATTGTCAAAGCTAAAGGAAAATTTTAGAGTGTTTAAGTATGGCTCACTGATAAATATAAGAAAAAGTGTTGAGTAAATAGAGACAATTGATGTAAATAAGATGGTGGAAGGGCCGGCCAAACAGTTCAGCAGATTGAGGTACCTGCAAGCAGAAACAGGGGCCGGGTTCGATCCCAGGTCCTGCTGTGCCGGCCCCACCCCTGGGGCGCGCTGAGATGGCAATTGAGACTTGGGCGTGGTGGCGCATGCCTACAATCTCTTAGTGAGACCCTGAACACCTGTAGACGATTCCCTAAGATACACACACACACACACACAAAAAAACCAAAAAAAATCGAAAAGATAGTGAAATAAAATTTCTTGGGTTTAAACTCACATTCTGAATCGTAAAACACAGCTAGCCTCTTTCGTCTCACTACGCAGCTTGAGGTTGTGGTGATCCTCCTGTTTTCAGCCCACCCAGCTTTGGGATTACAGGTCTGTGTCACCAAGCCAGGACTCGGTTGCCAGCTCAGCATGCTCCAGCGGAAGCAGGGTTAGGGCCTGTGCAGCATGTGGGACCTAGGATCGAACCTGGTCCCTGCATTTGTCAGAGAAGGCCCTTAGTCCACTAACCTATCTCGCTGGCCTCTGCAAGTAACATCTTATTCAGAGATAATATTGCCAGTCTGAAATCCCAAGAAACTGGGCAAGTCAGAGACACTGCCTTGCTCATATAACTATGGAGATCCATGATAGAATAGTAAGAAGTAAAGTTCCCTTCACTTATGCAACTTTCTCTCGCCTTTCCCGGCTGGCACAGAGCCACACAAACATAATTCATGTGGAAATATTATTTCTGCAATGGAGAAAGGAAATGAAAAATGTATGTCTGGCTTTCCCACTCAGTTAGAAAACTTTGTGGATACCTAATCCTATCTCATTCCACAGGAAGCCTTCACAGGGTCTGCAGGGCAGGGGTTAAGATAAGGATAAAGAGTAGGAGCAACCAGAACATGGGCTTGGTAATCACGAGTTCCTGCTATGGAGCAACCACATAAGTGCACCTGCATAGGCTAAAAGAGGTGCCTGTCTCCTCGCATATTTGGGCATAAATATGAGAGGCAAAGGGTATGAAAGATCAGAGAAGCATGACATTGCCTAAAACATAAAGCCCTAGTAATGGATCCAGAAAAGGAGGAGATCTATGGAATGCTTGATAAAAGACTTCAGAATAATTCTCTTAAAGTTCAAGTAATTAAAAATAAATACCAATAAAAATTAAATAGAATTTGGAAGACAATTCAGGAACACAATTTAAAAAATGACAGAGAACTAGAAATTCCAAATCCTGATTGAAATCCTTGAAATACAAAATGCAATAATTGGTATGAAGCCATCATAAAATGTGTGAACAACAGTATTGATAATGCAAAAGAGAGAGTCTCTAATTGTCAAGATTGGACATATGAAATTGTCTATTCAGAGGCAAACACAAAAATAAATGAAGAACAACAATTGTGGGAGTTGTGGAGCACTGTCAAGCAACCTAAGCTAACCTAATAGTTTTCTAACAGGGAAAGAAAAGGAAAGACCTAGAAAATGTATTTAAAGATAATGGATGAAAATCCTCCAAATTTGGGACAAGATGACAATACCCACTAAAAATACTAAATGCTGAATTCAAAAGATGGTATTTGAATTCAGTCCAAAAGAGGGCTCAATAAAGTATACCAAAATAAAATTATCAAAAATAAAAGACAAGAAAAGAATACTGAAAGCAATGAGAAATGAGAGACATCACTCTTGAAGGGATCCAGGTATGGCCTTCTGTGAATTTCTCAGTAGAAACCCCACAGTCAAGGGACAGTGGGTTGATGTAATCAAATTTCTTAAGAAATAAACAATCAAAACAAAACAAACACAAACACAAAAAAAACCACAGCCAATCGAAATTACTCTACCTAGCAAAACTTTTCTTTAGAAATAAAGATAAAGATTATCTCACACAAACAAAGGCAGAGGAATTCATCATTACTGGACCACACAAGAATTGCTAGAGGGAGTTCCTCAGGTTAAAAGAAAAGAATGGAATAAGTGGTAGACAACTAAAGTGTAAAACTCACAGGTAAATACAAAGAAAAAATACTCTAAAATGAAATAATGGCTTTTAAATAAATTATGTTTGGTGCAAAAGGTAAGTGATAGAATTAGATGCTATTGATGATAATAATTTCTTCTATTTTTTCATGCATTTGGTACAAGGTCTACAGGATCTACAGGGTCTCACTATGCAGATCTGACTCATAGTGATCCTCCTGTTTTCAGTCTCCCAAGAGCTGGGATTACAGGCACATGGCATCACACCCAGTTGCAATTGTCTTCTCAGCGCGCCCCTTGGGAGGACCACCACAGTGTGCAGGGGATCAAAGCCTAAGCAGATCCATTAGCTATCTGGCTGGCACTATGATAATAATTTCTTAATGGATATACAGTATGAAAAGATATAAGGTGGAATATCAACATTTAACTTGTAGTTGTGAGTAGAGTTGATGTCCAGAGCTACATTAATGATGAAAATTGACTGCCTAAAATAGTGTGCTCTATCTACAAGATTTTCCATTAGTCTTATGATTTCCACAAACTCAACTGTGTGATAAATATACTTAATGAAGCAAACAAGCAAAATACTCTACTAGAGAAAACTACTTATCTACAAAGGAAGATAAAAAGAGAAAGAAGCAAATGATCTGAACAGTAGCAACAAAAACCATACCCAGCTTTATAGTGGCTCACAGATTTAGAGTGAGGGGATGGGAAAAATTCCCAATAAATGGAATGCCAAGGGAGCCAAAGTCAGTATAGTTACTGACTTAAAGACTTAAAGACTCCAAGCGGTCTTTCAGTCAGAAAAGAAAATGAAGACCATTATGTAATGATAAAGAGGCCTGCTCATCAAAAAGAAAATTAACAATTGTGAATGCACCCAACGTGAGAACACCTGGGTGTGCAGCAGGCAGGGGAGGCTTCACTTCCCCACCGGAAGTTGTGTGCAGACCATACAAGCTAAAAGCCAGCAGAGAAATTCCAAATCCAAACTACTCTCTAGGAAAAATGGATCCAATGGGCAAACATACTCATCCAAACCTGCTGCATTCTTTAAGGAAAAGCAATGTACAAGGCTACAAAACAAATATTGACAAATTTGCAAAGATCAAAATCATGCTAAAAAGCCTTTTTCCCCCTGAACATAAGGGTACACACTAGAAATCAATAAAGAGCAAACCGTGGGAACCCAGTGACAGATGGCTTTGACATGACACTGCTAATTGTACTTACTACATTTGGGTTGGTTTCAATATGAGCTTGAACAAATTTGTCTTGAATTTTAGCCTTTGATATTAAAGGGCCTAAAATGAATTCACATAGGTTGTGAGTGTGTACATTTCTCTGTGTCTTTGTATGATGGACTATGTATATGTTTTCACATTTTGTTACAGACAATTCTACTTCTGAATATGACAAAAAAGACTATATAAGACTAATCATATTAGTGATGGTAACAGAAATCTAAATAGTAGATTGTTTAAAATCTTAAAAATTGATTGAATTGTTTTTAAAACTTTGATTAAAAATAGTAGGAAAAAATTACAGTAGCTTGATCTTGACGGGCACAGTTTCTGCAGAAAACGAAACACACTGAGGTGAAATCTACTTCTCATTACCCATGGGGCATTTGTCCATGTGCCGTACTGCACACAACTGCCAAAGAGAAAGCAGCCTTTGGAGCCTGTGCTAGTCTCTCTGGCTCTGTAGACAAAACTCAGAATGCAATGCTGCCAAAAGAACCATGATTTGAGAAGTCAAAAAATCTCACAGAAAAGGAAACTATCTAGAAGCAAGCCTCACATTCCTGCAGCAAATTCTCTTTGAGGGACTTACTGATATTTAACTTACTGTATCAGGGACAAGTTATCAAGATTTCAGGCAGAATGTAATAAATTAGAGAATACAAAGTTAATCAAAGTGCAAAAGATTGATTTAGTGGGAGAGACAAAAGTCCAATGGAAGTCAGGGCTTACCAGATAGTAGGAGTGAGGTAAGCATCCTAGATTTTCAGTTGAGATTATTTGTGTTTTTGTTCTAAAGATTAAAAGATACCAGAAATATACCAGTTTATACAAAATTTTGAAAGTGTAACTGTAACTGTGGCATGGTGATCTGTTCATACTTTACTCACTTTCTAGAAATAAATTTAGCAAACAACCAAAGTCAAAGAACAATTATGAAACCGACCAAGGCTAAAAGACAAATTACTTGTGTTTTTGTTTGATTATAAATATTGTTTAATTTCTTCTTTTTTATGTATTTAGTACAGGATCGACAGGCTCTCACTACACAGATTAGACTCATAGTGATCCTCCTGTTTTCAGCTTTCCAAGCACTGGGATTACAGGTGCACCTCAACAAGCCCAGTCTCAGTGGCCAACTCAGTGCACCCAGGAGTTGGGCCAGGCACGGCCCGCTGATTGTTCAGGAGGGTATTACTTAATTTCCATGTGTTTATGGTGCTTTTGCAGTTAATTTTTGGTTGTGTATCTGCAATTTCTTTTGGCAATAATTTCCAATTTCATTGCTCTATGGTCAGATAACATGCATGGGATAATTTCAATGGTACAATAGATACAGAGAAAGGAAAAGAATCTGTTCAGAAGGAAGGAAAGGTAGACTCGCAGCACTACATCCACTTTGCATTCACTCTGTCATCCTGCTCTCTTAAGGAGGTTGCTCTGCATGCTTTGCATCCCTGGGACCGCCTTGGTGAAGATGGCCTCAGGAGTGCAGGTTGCTGATGACGTATGTTGCATTTTTTATGATGTGAAACTTTGGAAATGCTCCACACCAGAGGAAATAAAGAAAAGAAAGAAGGCTGTCATGTTTTGTCTCAGTGCAGACAAAAAGTGCATCATTGTTGAAGAAGGCAAAGAGATCTTGATTGGAGATGCTGGTGTGACCATCGCCATTCCCTTCAAGCACTCTGTGGGGACACTTCTTGAAAATGATTGTAGCTATGCTTTGTATGATGCAAGCTTCAAGACCAAGAAGTCCAGGAAAGAAGAGCTGATGTTCTTTTCGTGGGCTCCAGAACTGGCCCCTCTGAAGAGTAAGATGATCTAGGCCAGCTCCAAGGACACCATCAAAATAAGTTCCAGGGCAGGCCAAATAACCCAGTGGATTAAAGCCCCTGCAAGCAGGTGCGGGGGCCAGGGGTTCAATCCCCAGTCCTGCTGTGCTATGCTCGCCCCTTGGGCCCACTGAGATGACAATTGAGACTGGGCATGGTGGTGCGCCCCTGTAATCCCAGCTCTTGGGAGGCTGTAAACATGAGGATCACTATGAGTCCGAACTAGTAGTGAGACCCTGAACACCCTGTAGACCCTTCCCTAAA
>NDGM011249118.1:5403-17757 GCA_002564305.1 Octomys mimax
AAAAAAAAAAAAAAAAAAAAAAAAAAAAAAAAAAAAAAAAAAAAAAAAAAAAAAAAAGACAATAGAGAACAGCAAGAGTAGATAACAGCAATTTACCTTCTCTGACTTTCCTTATTTCTCAGCTGTAAAATAGGAGTCTTACAAATGTTTTCGTGACGATGGTATAAACAGAAGAACATTTCTTAACACAAAACCTCATACGTAGGTACTCAAATGAAATTTTATTCCCTTTTCCTCTTCATGGCAACGGGAGAGAAAGCATGAATTTGGTTTTTAACCTGGCAAGATGCTCATCTTCATGCTTGAACATAAACCTACAAATGCAGTGCTCGGTCTCTAAGCAGAGCCATTAGGAACTCTCTATCCCTGGCAATTCTTCCAAGCCAGCCTGTACAGCAATTTGCAACTTTATGATGTGATAAATAGAATTTCTTTGTTTTGATTTTTCATTTGCATATTTATTGAGATATGACGATCTTAATTAGTTCTGCTTTTTTTGTTTTGTTTGTTTTCTTGGTTGAGGAAAGACAGCTTTCTATAGCACAAGATAATTTTGCATGCTAACAGGGTGAGCCAAACCAAGCCTGTGGCATTGCTTGATGGCGAGGCTGCTTCAAATGCAGCTTTGCGGATCCTTTTTGCACTTGTTTTCTCTTGAAATGCTGAGGTAATGCTCAAGCCTTGGACAGATGCCAGACCTCAAGAGGCAACCACCTACTGAGAAGCAAGAGGAGAACACTTTTAAAATTCCAGACGCTGGTATTTATCCAACATGCTCTCCCCAGCTGCCTATCACCAATCTCCTTCTTTATAGAACAACTGAACACCACCAAATGCCTTTTTTCAGTGGAATGCAACTCTGTCTGCATCTCAGCCTATGTAGACGGGCAAAGAACAGCTCTGATTTCCCCGGGGGGCGGGTCTCAGTTGCAGGAGCGGGAGAGCATTTGGACATAGAGCCCACTTCATCCCTTTCCTCCTTGATCCTCTATTTTTTTCTTTTTCTTCACAAGTGGAGTCATGTCAATGCTGTGCCCCTGAGAAGCAGCACCAGTGGTTTACTAGACAACTTGTAAACACCTAAAGACTGATGCTGATGGTGCCCGCTAACAGAATCCCACAGTCATCACCCAGAACAATTAGCAGGGTTCCTAAGGGTTTTGTGTTTGTCGGGTCCTTCACACCATCACAAAGTCTGTCACTGATTCAATGTTTTTAAGAGAAAGAGAATGATTTATTATTTCCCTGTGTTCTTACTCAGCTCAAACAATGAGACACTTGATAAAGGACACCAAGTTCACACTACTAATCTGCTGGGTGTCCAGCACTTTGTCTCCCTTCTCACCTCTCTTAGAAACAAGTGGACAAATCCACAGGGGAGATTATGACCATTGCTACTTCACAGTTGGCACGAGGGAGACCCTGGAGGATTAGACAAGTTTTCCAATATTCTAACACTGCCCATGGCATAGAAGATGTATGGTAATAAAATAAGACCAACTGATCTTGTATCCCACAATTCAATCAACAAATAATTATTCATGCAGTTTGTCTTGTGCTTCCCGAAGAACTGGGATGTGCATTAACTCAGCCAAAATCAAAGTCCTGGGCTCTGTCATGTGACCTATCAGGCTAATTAAAACCCACTGTCATTTTCACACAAGTCAGGGAAATATATGTTGACTTCTCATTGAATAATGTATTGAAAATAGAGAGTTTTGGTGCAGAACTCATTAGAATAGAAATTGAGGATAAAACAGAGGAGGGCAGAAGAGAGTGGGGTAGAAAGAAGAAGAATTAGAGCAGAAGATGTTAAATGAAACCTGCTCAACTGATTCAGTTGCACAAGATTCTGTCTTACATCCTCGTAATGTATGTAAAACATGTTCGACTTTACATAGCCCAAAGAAAAGATATCTATTGTGCTGATTCATCGTGGATGGAAGTCAACAGCTAAAATTTTACTGATTGTCTCAAGGAAGATCTTTCAATATTGAGTGGTCCACTGATTTTTCAGATATATACTCTATTTATCTAATGAAGTTGCAGCTCCAGAAAGCCAGACCACATCCATTTGCTCTGGCGTTTTTCCTTTAAACTCACGCAGTGTTACAATAGAGCTGAGGTTCAGCAGGCATGGTTGGGTATACGCTGTAGTGAAGGAACTAAAAGCTGACTAAGTCATATAAGCATCCACATCCTATGCCACGCAAATACCCAAATACTATCGTGATATCCAAAGGCACTTCAGTGGGGCCAGTGTTTATGGACAAGCCAGACTGTCAACTTAGAAATGAGTGAGCAGCTGTTACTGTTAGTGTCCTAAATGTACTCAGTCCTGTCCTTATTCCTACTACTTTCATTGTGTCTTTGTTTGGTCTAGATAATTCTACTGGACAGCGATGGGTATTGTTACAAAGCAATACTATAGTTAAGTATAAGGTGTTTTATCACTTGATACAATCTCTGGCACTGGAGCATGTGGTATACTCTAAGGTTTCAGAGGCAAGAAAAACACCAAAGAAGGTCATGAAATTGTCAAATTATGATCATGCAACCTTCAAATAAACTGTAAAACTCACCACCACCACCCTCCTCCTTTCTAAAACTTACAAGATAGCATTTTCTCCCTGCTGGAAAAGAAATCAGAAAATCTGGAAAGAAGTATGTATTTGCAGAAACCACTTAGATTTTTATTTAGTTTGTGGTATAGCCTCCTCTGCTAAATGGTATCACCATTGCAATTTTATATTAGAAATGTTTTCCTTTCTTAGATGGTTCAAAGCCACAAAGAAATAAACTTGGTAAAAACTGAGCAACATAAACACGAAATATGAAATGAGAAATGTTGAAAGAGATTTCTCAGTGAAGAGGAAACAAATTGTGGAATTGTAATAAGCATGGGTTTTGATCTTAGGGAAAGTTAAAAAGATAATTAATCTCTGCATTTATTGTCTGATTCCCTAGTCTATAGACATGCCTTTTAAGTACCACTCTGTACGAATCTGCTATGAAACTCTTAATGTTATAAATACTTATATATTGTTAGTCTTACACCAGAAATGAACACCATCTATTCCTCCCAGCCAGTGAATGTGGAATGCCATTATGCCTTTTTCTTATTCTAAAAGTGCTCTAAAACTCCTCCGCAGTTTTCTCTTTTTGACATTATTTTATGTTCTGATTAACAGTTTTGACTCATCATGGCTCACAAAAGATAGGCAAATAATAGTGGTGGAGATGCCAAGACAGGGAATAGCTTTAACACAGCTTGAGGCCATGCGTTCTAAAGGAAATAAAGGTAAGGAATGGAGGGTAAATGTCCAGAGTCAACTGAGAACCTGATGGAGGTGACTGGGAATCCCATCAGGTTAGAATTTAGAGCCACTCCACTGCCTCTCCTGGCCATTTGACAGCATTTGATTACCATCTTCTCTCTTCAAAATGTCGAGTCTTACAAATCTTAGATACAATTCTGCTTCGTGAAACTTACAAAAAATATAGTTTAGATTTCAACATCAATGATATACTTAAAATAGAGTCATGTGGCTATGTTTATATTTTGGTTCATGTATATTATTGAGGTTTGTTGAGTTTGTTTTTATTTTTATTTTTTTCCAGTACCAAGGATCAAACTCTGGACTTTGAACTTACCAGGCAGGCACTTATGCCACTGAGCTATCTCCTCTACTTTTTGTTGTTGAGGAATGCTCCAGGCTCTTTAATATTACTTTCATATATGCAGCTGAATAGTGTTTTACAACATAGCCCTGAAATCTGGTTTCTGACCAAGTTATTTCTGACAAAATCAGATGCAGTGACCTGGCTGGTGAGGATGAATGTTGCTCAGTAGTCTTACAAGTAAAGCTTGAGATAAGAGAATGGCTCCTGCATATACCATGTTAGTTCTTACCCCTCTCATTGTCCTGGGGTCTCAATCATCTGTCTCCTTGGGTCCCCCCAAAAGGAATCCAGATTGCTAATTATTTGATGACCCCACAAGATGCACCCATTTTGCTTATCCTTAGAATGTAGACACATTATATATATATTATATATAATTGATATGTATATTATATATTATGCATATTATATATTATATTATATATATTATGTATATTATATATTATATATTATATATATATAATTACCTTCCTCCTTTTGCCCTTTTCCTCATCCAAGGTTTTCTTCCCAATGAATAGATCATTTTTCCTTCACATTATCTATTGTACCTTTCAGATTTTATTTACTCTTTCAGGTTTTTACACTAGCAAGACAACATAATGTTTGCACACGTAGGTCTGATTTATTTCACTTACCACTACATTCTCTACTTGCATTCATTTACCCATGGAAGCCTCAAGTTTATCTTTTTTTATGGCTGAGTAATACTTCATTGTGTAAAAATACCACATCTTCTTTATCTATTCCTCAATTGATAGGCATTTGTGTTGTCCTCAGGATTTAGCTATGACAAATTGTGATATTTTAAATATGGGACCATATATACCCATGTGGTATAGTGTTTTCAATTCATTTGGAAAAATACTTAGAAAAGGAATAGCTGGGCTGAATGGGACTCCTAACCCTAGATTATTTTTTTTATTTCCATAGTGTTTGTATGAGTCACAAATAGTGGAGAAGTGTTACTTTTCAACACAGCCCCTCCAGCATTTGTTATTGGTTGACTAGTCTTTTGGTATTATAAGGTGTTTCACAAACTTCACTGTGCACTTTAAGATACTCAGCCCTAGTTGGATGATTTGTCATTAAAAAGAAGTCTTGCTTGGATCATATTTTCCCACCTAATCCCTTCATTAAAGTTAGCCTGAGCGCTCACTTTTCCTCAAATCTACCTGGGCTTTGCTATTTTTCTTCCTTTATTCATAGGTGCTCTACCTGAAATGCTGTATTTCTCACCTCAACTAGTTGCTATATTTTAAAATAAACTTGCTTGGGATGCTTAGAACAATATGTGGGGTTCAAAGTGTGGGGACCAGTAATGTTAAAGTAGGATGTGAGGGGATCACTTCCATCAGAGATGTACCTAAGCCTTGAAATGCTTTGACTCAGATGGAAATCCTGCTTTCCCAAATACCTCCTCCTCTTTACTATACTCAAATTGCTGTACACATGAGCATCTAAAAATACAACATGAGAACACACTGAAATATTGCTTGCACGAGATGCCGAAGGAGCAGACGTTAAATAGAGAGCAGCACTCATAGCATGAAGTTTGAGGGCATGCAGGTGGGTCTACAGGTAGGTAAGTGTTAAAACATGAACTTTTTATCTAGAAAGAATAATTTTATGATTCAAATCATAGGAGGGGCTTAGAGTGACCATCAAGATACTGAATGGCTGAGTTTGGGTTTGGAGTCTCTCCACAATCCCATATGTGGGAAGCATGCTTCACAGCCGAGGGCACTTGCAATGTAGACAGTAAACCCTTTCAGACATGGGGGGATGTTGGGTATCCAAGTGTGTACCCTTGAAGGGATATTGGGACTCTTCAGCTTATAGGCAGTTATAAGGTGAGCCACTTTCTCTCCCATATGTGCCCACTGTGGTGTGCTGCTGTATCACAGCCACGAAGCAATGGGACAAACAACCATGGGCTGTGCCTTCTGAAACTATGGACTCAAACCTTTCCTCTTTAATTGCATTGCCTCAAGCCTTTTGTCACGGTGTCGTAAAACTGAGAAATAGAGGTAGAAAGACGGAGAGATAGAATGATAGAAGGATAGAGTGATAGATTGACAGATAGGATAGATAAAACTCTAGGCACATGCATCTTTAATGTAAAGATGTTACTTTAATGTAACTAGTGTAACTAGTCACTACATGTAACTAGTGCCTGCTTTAATAAATCGCTTTGTGAAACAGAATCTTGACTTAAGTAGTTGAAATTTCCTTAGGATCAATAACTTGAATATCAATTGTAGGAAAAAAAAATCCCTAAGTATCTCTAATCTCCCACTCTACCCCTTCACAGAGTTTTAATATGCAATAAATCATCTCCTATTTTAGATACTTAATACACACTTTCTGAGAAACAAGAAATCCCCTGACCAGAGTTCTGCATATTTTTCCTCCAAGTGTTTGGTCATATTTTCCCATCTAATCCCTTCATTAAAGTTAGCCTGAGCTCTCACTTTTCCTCAAATCTACCTGGGCTTAGCTATTTTTCTTCCTTTATTCATAGGGGCTCTACCTGAAAATGCTGTGTTTCTCACCTCAACTAGTTGCTATATTTTAAAATAAACTCCTAGTGAGTGTTATTCTCTCCACAAAATTTCATGAACTTGTGGATTATAAATAATTATTCATTTGATTTGTGTGCACTTATTCACTATAATTCCTCTTAGAGGTCAGAAACATGCTTCACATTTTTCCCCTTTAATGGTTTTACCCCTTTGTAGCCAAACACAGAAAGTGTTCAAAACAAATAAGGGATATCAAAGAGAGCTCATTCTTAAAGAAAACTCATGAAAAATAGACTGTCCACAGGTTATTCCACTGATTTTCACTTGCCACACACAGAAACGTAAGGGTAAAAGTTGCTTAATAAATTCAGTCCTTAAAGTTTGAATGAGCAAACAAGACAAATGATAGAGTAGCACATTTCTTTACAGGGTCATTTGCCAAAAGTTTAATTTAATTGACAATTTTACATGAGATCGTCTTTCAGCTTTCATAGGAAGATAACTGTATTCTATTTTACTTCATGTTCTCTTTAATTTTATCTTTTATTTTACTTCTTCCTTCATAAGAAATACAATAACAAGCTATTTCTACTTAAGATCAGGAAAGCATAGAGGAGTAGTAGTCCAAAATTTGTAGCATGGGGTAGATGTTTGAAAGTCAATCTGCACAAAACCCCCACAAAAATCAGTAACACTATTTAAAGTCTCTGTTTTGTTGTCTTGGGAGCCGTCTTCCAAATTCTATGTTTCTATCAGGCTCTCAGGTTTCAGATAAAAGCATTCAGTGTTGCTATTGTTGCAGACTAAAAGAATTCTTTACACAGTCTTTTTTGTTGCAAGAACAAAATCAAGTCTCCTTACTTTCTCAAACACCCGGGGATTCTGAGTAGTTTACAGAGCAATGAATTTTGATCTCCAGTGTAGGAAGGAAACTAGAAGACTTCGTTTCAGACTGCAGAGCCGGTTACGCTGGCTCCTTCACTGACTCTGAGCTAAAAACCACAGTTTCGTGGATGTTATATTCCAGTGTAGAAGTAACACAGGTGCCATTATTTATAGGTTATTTGTGTTGTCACACACGTTTTCTCCAACAATGAAGTTATGTGGTCATCAGAGAGTGTCTGTGGCAGTGAATCCCCAAATCATCACTTGGAGAAATCACTGGATAAGTGAAGCAAGATTGAAGCAGACATACTTACAAGCTATTATGTGATGTGCAAAGTAGTGGTCCTTTGTGCTATATGGCCTTTTAGGAGATATGAAGTAGTCAGAATCAATTTCCACATTGTCTAAGCCAACTGCTGAGAAATCTAGTCTGTTCACAAGATTTGGGCAAAGGAGCTGGCAGTATCTTCTGGGAGAAGTCTTCTTAACCCTGATAAACCAATTTTAATTTATCCCACATTCAATAGTAAGGTAGTTTAATTAATGGTGAATTAACTGAAAAAAATCAATTTTACTATAAACATTACCACTGACCTTCAAGGAAGCATTTTGATTTGAACAATTAAAAATGCATATCTGAAATTGGACTGGTATAAAAGGTGATAATATTAAAGGATGATTATGGGATTTGAGTATCAAAATATTAAGCCAACAAAATATAATCCCTGATGATAATAACCATGACAGGACATTAGGAAATATGGGTAGCCTCTCAGAAGCAAGTGAGAGCAAGTTTGTCACAGGTAGTAGAAGGAGCTTTGATAATTGGTTACAAACAATAAAATATATTGTGTAATATATTATAGCAAAATTCAATATGCTTCATAATATATCAGAGTCATTTCGCATTGAAGAAGTAAATTAATATAATTCAACAAAACCATAACATTCTATTATTGGAGTTGTAGCAAATAACATCATGCATGTGTATAGTTATTTTGTATATTATATATAGTTAAACTGTTATAATTTATTCCAAAATTTTCTTTAACACAAATGGAAATAGCGCTGTTAAATAGATGCCTTAGTGTTATCTGGTAGCATATGTTTCATTAGGTAGTTTTTTTCTTGTACTAATTATTCAACAACACAGCAATAACAACAGTAAGAAACACAATAAAGCACATCTACTGTATTTGAGAGTTTACAGAGAAGCATTTGCTGGATATTTTAAATAAATTAGCTCATCTAACTCGGGGGAATTGCTTATAATACGTTTTTAACTTTTGATTTTATCACATAAGTATTCTAGTTCTGATTTGTTATTCTACATGCTTAGCAATATAAATCCTAGACTAACTAAAATCCTTAAAGTTACTAACAATTTTTTCTGTTCATCCATTCAAGAATCACTGACTACTTGTCTATAGTTTTTCTTTAATATAGTTATGCATTCATTCATTTAGAAAGAAGGAAGCAAAAAGAAAGGTCACTTCATGTACCTACATGTGTTGTGCCTTGTCCGTGGACAGAAAATCTAAGAATCCATGAGAAGAGTCTGTGGTAGATGGGCACAGAGGTTAGTTCCAGAACTGTCCAGGGAGTTCTGTGGCAAAGGCAGAGGCAGTGGAGGCCAGAAGCCCAGCTGATGGAACCAGTAAACTCATTAGTGGAGAGGGAAATGGTTCATCAGGGAAGAACACGTTAGCTCTGAAATAAAGAGCTGAGGACACCTCAGAACATAGGATAACACACACAGAGGTCTGGCACTGCAGGAAGCAGAAGCTCTCTGTGGTTCCTGGGCAAGCCAGATGCTAAGGAGAAAGGAGAAAGTGGCTGAAGGGCTGCTTCAATAAAGTAATGGAAATCAACCTTGATTTTTATAGGTCATTTCAGTTTGCATTAATGCAGAAGATGCTGGAGTACCCTCTATTTCATTAGCATTAGATTTAATCATTTAAATATAACTTAGAAATTAGATGTTTAATTTTAAAAACATAATTAATTAGAGCAATGTATTAAATGATAATATTTGGCATCTATTAATGAGGCTATAATTACACGTGCTATTTAAAAACTTAGTGCAATACTAATATTTTCTCATAAAATGAAGTAAAGAAGACTAACTGCAACAAAACCCTCAACAACTTGATTAAAGTCAAATTGAAATCCACATTTCTGATAAACACTCAAATTTAGAAACTCTCTCTAAAATTTTCTCAAACCTGGTACCATATTGAGAAAATATATTAACCTACAATAGAAAGAAGCGATTACCATTCATCCCATATAAATTATTTTTGTCTTTTAAAAATTATCAGCATGCGTTCAAAGTGCATAATACTTATATTAATTGTGAGAAATTAGTATGTGTGTGTTATACATCTCAAGTCTGGATTTTTCTCTCCCCTCAACTCCCTCTTTTGTTATATCAGCATCAGATTAATTTATTTATAAATCTTTATGAGGTTATTTGTCATAGATTTTAAAAGGATCCCCGCTCCTTTCAAACAGAAGTTGACACTTAGCTAAAGAATCGAAAAGAACAGAGCAGATTGATCCTAGAAGGCTTGGCTTTGCGTTGTTCCAGAATACTAATGTAGATTCAACTGCAGGGACTGTCAGTAAGTTCTAGTGACCATATTTAACGCTTTTTCATCAACAATTAACTTAATTCCCAGAAAAGCCCATTTGGCAGTGGGTTTCTCTACTATTTAGATCCCTCATTTTTATATTAGAAAAGGAAGTTGGAAAGGAAGGGTGAAAACTTTGTTCAAGGTCACTTGGTAAATAGTAGCATCAGGAAAAAACTCTTGGATTTTATGGGCAGTTCTATACCCGGGAAAACTGTGCACTGACTTCAGAGAGACTATAATTCAATCAACAACATAGGGAAGGCAGTAAATATATTCACACAGTCATATTTTACTACTTGATTTAAATACTACATTTCAATGGCGCAGATCTGCTCCTCACCGTCTGATATCTAGCAAATAGGTTCTGAGGGAAATGGAAGCTCTGCAGAACCACCCTGTGCTTATAGCGTGCCTAGCAAGCTTCGTCCCCCAGGGGCACAGAGGCCTTGTGCTCAGTTCATTGCGCTACTGGGAGAAGGTGGAACATCTAGGTGATGAGGCGTAGTGGGAAGAATTGAGAGACAGGGTCCCCCCCGAGGGGCTCGCCTTGAAGGGGCCTCTGCGTCGCTGCCCGTTTTTCTCTTCCTTTCCTGGCTATTGTAGCCTTCTCCGCTGCATGTTGCAGCCATCAAGCGCTGAACCCACATCCCATCGCAGGCCCGAAGCAAGAGATTAAGCTTTCAGAGAGTGAAACCTCTCAAGCCATCAGCCAAAATATACCTTTCTTCCCTCATTAGAATACCTCAAGCAACTTGTCACAATAACAGGAAGCTAATTAATAATATGCTTCTTTAGCACTGGAGAAGTGGCGAAGAAATGAAACACAACAGGCTAGCCTCAGATACTGTTGTGGTGAAATGTCAGCCCGATGTGTGACCTAAACAAAGCGGCGTCAGCCTGAGCCGCCCAGTCTTTCCAGGTCGAGCGGCATTGTCAACTGTCAGTGTCCTGTGTTTTGCCTTCACAGCAAGTGCGATCGAAATATAGTGAATATTTAAGTGAAAGTTTATTATAGTAGATGAACACTGCCACTTCTGCCTGCAACACCCCTCCTGAAGCTCAACACATGGGCCACATCATCCTTGCCACTTTCTTTTTGTTTTGTATTTTAGGGAAGGGTCTACAGGGTGTTTAGGGCCTCACTACTAGATCGGACTCGTAGTGATCCACCTGTTTACAGCCTCCCAAGTGCTAGGATTACTGGTCTGCACCACCACACCCAGTCTCAGTTGCTGTCTCAGCTAGCTCCGGGGGTGGGGCAGGCATGGCAGGCACAGGGATCAAACTCCTGGCCCCTGCACCTGCTCGCAGGCACTTTAATCCACTGAGCTATTTGGCCAACTCCCTACTGTAACAATTTTAATAATTAAAACTTTCATTGTATTTGTCCCTCAGGCCTGATACAATTGGCTCTCTCTACTGAGAGGTCATTTTGCCCAGGCGGGTAGAAGGAAGTGCAGCAAAAAGGAGAAAGGAAGTAAGGCAGAATTTTCTCATAGTGATATCAGCAAGTCAGCATGAGTATATTCATAAAGCAATGACTAGGAGAGAAGTTGAGTGTGTTCCTCAATCATTGAAATAGTGGATAGCCAAGTAGATGTAAGGGGTGAGGGAGACCCATGGGGGAAGCTGAGATTTTCAAGAAAGAAAGCAAGAACATCCCATGAGGTAAGGTGGCTTCCAAAATAGTTTTGAAAGAATTTCTTCACACTTCTATAGGGTGTACTTCATATCTCATGTTGGAGTTCATATTTATTCAAGAAATTCTCTTTTGTCTTAAAAACAGACATGCAAAGAAAAGAGCAACAAAACCTAGATTCACAGAACAGCACAAGGAAAGGGAGCACATCTAGGAAGGGAGAAAGAAAGATGAGGATGACCTTCATACACATCACCCTCCAGGACTCATTGGGATGGTGCAGATCCTTCACGCAGCAGACGCGTAACCTCGAGCCATGCTCAGCTCCAGTGTGTGAGAGGGAATCACACGCTGCCCACCTGTGTTCCGACCCTGTGGGTCATGCAGGCAGTCAGTTCCATAGGCAGTCACAGTAAGAGTGGTTGGACTGAGATAGGGAAGCAGCACTGGGGCCTGGAGAACTGTATTGGGGCTGGTTCCTGGTCTAGTGTGTGTTTATCTCCCTGCATGGGCACACATATGCATACACAGGAGAATATTCCCAAGTGCTACCCCATGTATGTGAAAACATGTCCATGCCACCTATACAATCACAAACCCACACATGTACACACACAGGCTCATGTATATACCTCACATATTTGCATACATACACACATCTAAACCACCTATACAGGCTGGCCAGATACCTCCGTGGACTAAAACACCTGTTTAGGCAGGTTCAGCAACTGGGGTTCGATCCCTAGAGTGTTGTGCATGGTGGTGTATGCCTATCATCCCAGCACTTGGGAGGCTGAAAACAGAAGGATCACTATGAGTCTGATCTGGGCAGTGAGACCCAGTACTAAATACATAACATTTTTTAAAAATAAAATAAGCTACCTACACAATACAAAAGCATACACAAACACACATAGAGAACTTGCACACACATAGGCATGTGTATAACTATATATATATATATATATATATATATATATATATATAT
>NDGM011249128.1:0-10171 GCA_002564305.1 Octomys mimax
CTCACTACTAGATCGGACTTGTAGTGATTCTCCTGTTTACAGCCTTCCAAGAGCTGGGATTACAGGCGTGCGCCACCACAACAAGTCTCAATTGCCATCTCAGCATGCCCTGGGGATGGGGGCCAGCATGGCAGGCTGGAGATCAAACCCCCAACCCCTGTGCCTGCTTGCAGGTGCTTTAATCCACTGAACTATTTGTCCAGCCCTTTACAGTGTGATTTCTGAAAGGACTCAAGAGGCTGCATAGGAAAAATGTCATGCAGATGTCAAGAAATGTAGTGGTGTGTCCAGCTGGCTAGGAACTGGGGGAGCGAGGAGAAAGAAGTGAGATAGTTATGCCAAGAAACTGAAGGAGGAACTCTTCTCTCCTCAGGTAAACAGTGCGTGAGTGGGCAGCACAAGCACCGCAGCTCCCAGGTAGAAACAAAGAGGAAATCCACTGCTTCAGTCACTGCTGGGGGAATGCCACCCTCCCACTTGACCCATGACTGAAATCAGCCTGTGCAGGTGATTCTCATGTCGGAGCACACCGCAGTTGCTGGCAGCAGAGACACCCAGCCCAGGAGCTTTGATAGTTCCACAGCATTTCCAGATGACCAGTCTGGAACAGCTTAGATTGCTTTACCATTCAATGGCGCTGAGTTGTATCAAAAGGGGGGAAAAATCCTATCCTAGTAAAGTGAATCAGTCAATGATGTAATTTACTACATCAATGGCAGAAAAGGAGCATTTTTTAAACAAAAATTTTACTTCCTAACCTTGGTGAATGATGAATGGGTTTCACATACTGAACAAAAAGGCCACGAGAAGAGTGTTTCCAGCATGCTAGAAATGAACTAAATGACAGAAGCAGGAAATGTTTAAAAAACACATCAAAAATTATATTCCAATTACAGCATTCCTGGGATGGACGCTGCGGGTCAGGTTACATATTATACATGTTACAAATTCCTATTTACAATCCCCTGTTTAGATCCACTGGAAGTTTATAGAAATGATTTCCGCTTTTGTACTTCATTTTAGCTGACCAATAAAACTTTTGGATAAAAAAAAGAGAAACAACCAATCTCGTCGATTTCCATTTCCATGTGGTAAGAAAAGCAAATAGTTATTGAGAGTTTATGATGTGTGAGTCAGGATGGTAAATGATTTGCACTAATATATAAAATAAAAACAGTACTCCTTTGAGATGCCTTGGCCTTTTCAAAGAAAAACGTCGCTTTACAATTGTAAAATTCCATTTTAAAACATGCGTTATGCAAGAAATAACTATCAGCCTGCCTTCTAAGAATGAAGCTCTAAACATATATCTACTAAAGCATAAAGGGTTCTCCATAAACCACATAGGCACAGTACTAACTTAGTATAAATTTGTTTTTCACTTGAAGACATTGTTGTCTATGTAGAGTACCTTGTTGCTTTCATGCAGGAGCTGGCAACTGTGACCAAATCCAGCTGGCCACCACAAGGCCTGTGGGCCAACAATGGTTTTCACAACTTTAAGTGGTGAAAAAGTCAAAATAATACCATTTCACAACACATGAAAATTAGATGATTAAAATTTCCACGGCTGGTCGTAAAGTCCTATAGGACTCAGCCATGGCTATTGGTGTGCTGCATGCAGTTGCATTTACGTGGCAAGAGCAGAGTCGAGGAGTTGGGAGAGACCATGGCGCCCCATAAGCTGAGGATATTTTCCTAGTGTTCACAGAAAAAGTTGACTGGCCTTTGCTTTGAAGCAAAACTAAAAAAAGTTCATTTACCATCATCCAGGTTACTACAGCTAGGGCTTCAAACTTTGAGGTTGAGTGTAGTTGGAATATCTGCTCAGTCTTACTGTATGAAACAGTTTCATGTCATATTTGATGGCAGCACAATACTTAGATCTGGCAGATAATAAATTGGTACTCAACTACAGTGATTCTCTCCTGGAGACACATGTGGTTGTCAAACTCAGGACTACACGACTGGTATCTAATGGATAGAGACCAAGAATGACAGTTTCCAAGACTTGTCAGTCCTAGAGCCTCCATAGCACTCAGGCCAGAGAGCCTGGTCCACAAAAACAGTTTCCTCTAATTCCTACACAGCTCCTCAACCATGAGCTCTGTCACTGCTTGGTGACATTAGTTCCCCCCCCATGCCATATTTAACATTAATGAGAAGGAAATAAATTTGTTTATTTTATGGGCATGTTTTTATGATATCCATCTGTACTGTAATAATTTTCCAAGAAAAATAGTCTTATCCTCAATTCTAAGCCTAAATAATAATTATTTTTTAAAAAATTGGCTTGATTTGCACTACAGTTGATCTGATTCTATTGTATAATTGGTTTCTTTAAATGTCGTCTTGCTAACTCTTAACACCATACAATGAAGTAGAATCCTTCCTATGTCAGAGATGTCACCATATCAGAGATGTCAGAGTATCAATGTGGGCAAAAGCAATAATGACAGAAGAGAGCAGGGAAGAAAGGCAAGACAACAAGCCAAGAACTACTGTGTCACCAACAATGGTCATGATGTAAACGACCAAGAAAAACAAAAAAACAAAAAACAAAAGCTGACAAAGTGTTTAGATTTAGTAGACTTTAAATTGAGGTAAATTCTTAAGGCTGCCCTGTAGCCTTTAATCTAATGATAATAATTTACAGACAAATTTTAAATTCTGTCCCGATTGCCTGACATGTGTTCTCCTACCACTGGAACAACTGAGGCATAGTTGAGACTCTTTTCCATCCCTGCATATAAATGGAGGACCCCGTGTACACACAGGATAAGTGTTTGCATTCCTTGGAAACCACATTACTGGAAACTCTTTAGTTGTATGTTTCTTAGAATTGTTGACATATCATTTTTATTCCAAAATATTTAAATTTGTAGATAGGATGAGGAGGAATACCATTTTATAAATCAAATGTCAAAATATTTTCTAACCTTGTGGTATTATCTCTGACCTGCGCTGTTAAGCTAGTCTGACTCACCTCTTTCAAAATTCCTCATTTTCCTAGGAAAGTATATGCTCATTTATACATGGACTCTTTCCTGTTTCACAGAACTGTACCTTTTCTCCTGTGTCACCTTTGGGGCCACCTTCTCCAGCATCTCCCTGAGGAAGGGAAAAAGTGAGATGTGTAAAAATTGACCAGTAATATTAAACAGAGTGTTTTTATTAAGTTCCCTTTCACATACACTCTAGATAAAATCAGCCACAAGTGTCCTACTGGGCTAATGTCTTTACTTGCACATCTGCCTGATATCAATACAATTAATTTCATTACAGTGAACATAGCTGAATAGTTTTAAACTCCATAATATGAACAGAAAGCAGTAATGTATCCGCCTGCCTTCTAATAGCTTATTTGGACACTTGAGCCTCTTCCTTCTGCCTCCTTTCTCCCTTACTCAAGGCTCTTGTCTTGTAGCAAAGGCTTTCTCCTGAAAACTCCTTCCAGCACCACATTACCTTTGGCTTGCCACTTCTGTGTCCCACTTTGTCACCTGGGCTCCCGCTCTGTGTTTTGTCTTCCACTAATATAAATCCCACCTCATCTTTAAACCCATCTCCAGTTTCCAGGCCCTTAGAGAGGAGGGCATGCCTCTCAGAGCCTGTCATCAGTATATTTATCTATTTGGGCTTATGTAATTTGGATTTGTGAAATGAAAGTTTCATGTTCTGTTAGAAAACTTTTATCTTTTTTATAAGTCATTATGCTTCCTCTGTTATTTGTGAAACTTCCTATACTCATTCTTTCACAGATATCTCCTCTTTCTCCACAAAGGGAAAAAGGTCTTCATCAGTTCTTCATGCTCTGCTTCTTTAAATTCCCAGTTGTTTAATTTAAGCTTTGCTGCATCTTATAGCAGACATGTCACCGACTTGGGAGGCTCAGAGACAGTGTCCACCTCTGACAATTACTGGCCAAATGTAATTCTCTTTGCATCAAGTTTCCATGTGCATTGCAAAGCTGTTTTTTATTTTTCTTAAAAGAAATAAGCACCATACTATTGTAAAGTGCTGAGGGTGGTATCTGACGCACGGGCCCATTCCTGATGGCCATTAGCAATAACAATGTGTTATTGTGCACAGCTGCCTAGGCTGGAATGCGCCTCTAGGAGGTCACTTTTCTAGCATTAAAATAGCTCCTGAAAACAAGAAAGAAGCTTAAGAATTTCTTGAACAAAAAGAAGTGGATGAGGGAGGGATATTAGAGACCCTTCCCAGGGTGCCATTTATCAGGGACCCCTGCAGTGAGTCCCCATCTCCTGCATGGAGTGACAGGGCAGAGGAAAGAAAGAGCCAGAGACAAAATAGGGGTGCAGCAGGGATCTGCGATGATCAACTGTCTGTGGGGAAAAGACAGGGCAATAAGGAAGCGACAGTTTCCTCAGGTGCCTTATCCTCGTCAGCAGTTCTTACCTCACTCCGTGAGCACCCAGCAGTCCCTAGCCCTAGACCTTCAGTTGGACCAGAAAAGCTCAGGGAACTTCTGCATTGTGATCTGGCTCCAAGGGCAGGACAAGGACAGCCTTGGACATCCCCGAGATTCAATTTATAACTTGTGCTCCCTGACAGAGGGCAGCTTTCACTTTTTTCTTTTGTTTCAAAAGGTGTGAGGGCTAGTTGCTCCGCACCACGCCCGTGAAAATGGACACTCCATGGTGGACCCCGAACGCTGGCAAGTCTTCTCTCATGGCCCCGAGAGAGGTTGGCATTGCTTCTTCCCTTCCTTCTGTTCTGCACAAAGCAGTTACCTGATGACTAATTAATTTCCAGTTAATTACCATGAACTGGTTGGATGCCCAGGGAATATTCTGGTAGTTTATGCTGAAAAAACTTTGACAGGCAGTTTATTTGCATACTTTTCAAAAAAAAAAATTCTTGCAAATTCTTTCAGTAGAAAACAAGCCTTCTTATTTCAAAAACTGGCTCAGAGTGGCTTTACAGTGAAGAGTGAGACACAGGCTGTTCATTGACGAAACGGCTTTTCACACCCCTCTATTTTGCTCTTCTTCTACTTAAATAAATGCTCCTTTTCTCTTTATCATGCTGAAAAGTATGGTTACATTGAAGACTTTCATCTTGGTTTTCAGATGAACTTTTTGATGTAACTAGGGCTTTCACAGCTGATCGTCAGAAGGACCCCATTGTGATGCAGTGTCTCGGGGTTTTCCTCCTCGGACAGCTCACTTGGATGCTCTGAGAGTAAAGCATGGAAACCAAGAAACCAAACACCTTCCCACCACACTAGACTAGCAGTGATCAGCCTAGGTGCAAAAGGAAAGAGTGGAGGCTCAGAAATTGGACATGCAGCACCCCGCTCTCCTTTGGTTTTTCTCTCTGTTTTTTTATGGGAATTCTTTGTGGGGCAAGTTTCAGGTAACTGTAGCAGGTAAACATCTGTATCCCTTTAACCTGGTGACATAAGAAGCAGTAGAGAGAAGCGTAGGTGCTTAAAAAGGCATTGGAAAGGCATTAGCCAGGAGCTAGTTCAGAGATTTTGCAGGCGTGGGGATTTTCCAAAGCCGTTTACAAGTCCAGTACAGATGTTTACATTTGTTTCCTGTCTCTCCATTTTTGTAAATCTTTTTACTCAAGCGTTTGTCTATATAAAAGAATCGAATGATTTTCTTCTGACACTAACAGTTTGAGAACGAAGCAAAGGACAAAGTCACTACTTGTATTTCCATGTTTATTTATTATATTTATCTGCCTGCCTAGCTGTCCGTCTACCCATCCATCCCTTCCTCTCATCCAGTTCAGTCTGGACAGCTCTTTATGGGGGAAAATACAGACAGAATCATTCTTACCTTTTCTCCTTGTTTTCCAGGTTCTCCCTGAGCAAAAAAAAAAAAAAAAAAAAACAAACCAAAAAACAAAAAACAAAAAAACAAAACAGAGCTTGAATAACATTAAATTATAAAACTGATTAACCAATAGTAAAGAAACCAGATATCAAAATATATTAAATTAATTATGTTGACACCTTCTGTTTTGGCTTATATACTTCATGTAAGAAAACAAATAGTAAGATGAGTTTTCTGAAGGAATATGGGTATCAATAGTGACTGTAATTTTAATTCTGTGCTTTTCACACAAATAAAGACAGGTAGGTTATTTCAAGATGACCATTTAAGAATGTACCAGATGACCAAGAAGGGAGGAAGAGTATGCCCATCGGATAACTAACTGGAGAAGCTTCTTTTCGGTTGTGTTTTATCTGTTGAAATTCAGAATCAATGCGTAGATCAGTGTGTCCTTGCCCAGAGCCTTCCATTCAAAGTATCCCCTGGAGTGTGAACTGTTTAGGGTCTGGGGTTCCAGTGTATTTTCCAAACTGTTTTTCTCTAAAAAGATCAGGAACCTCCAGTTCTGAACTCAGACCTCTTCCCACTGCCTCTATCTCTTACCCAGCAGCAGGCTGCAGATCCCACGTGCTTAAGGGGACACAGGTTCCATCACGAAAGACACCAGAAGGGTGCATAATTTCAGGGAGCTTAGGGGAGATGTCTGTATTCTAAATAATAACAGGCAAGCATGTGTAAAGGCAAACTGTGTTCTGAAAAAAATTTCATAATTATCACTTTATCCTGGAAAAATGGTAGAGTAGAACAGTTCTAAAGAACATCATACCCATTATATTTTCCAATGCAAAGCTTTAGTCGGTATTGCTATGAACTCAGACAGCTTAGAAAACATGGTATAAGGTGGTGTGTGTGTGTGTGTGTGTGTGTGTGTTTGTGTGCACTCACGTGTGTATGTGTGTTTTAATTTATAACCCACTCAAGAAGTTGGGTTGGAGGTAAAGTCCTTTTATTCTCTGGAACTCAACCTGACCCTTTGGCTTTCTGAATTTCTGGCCACTTCCACTGCCCAACATCTGTCTGGATAATCAGGTTGCTAGGCAACATAGGGACAGCATTGTGAATATGCATTAAGCATTAGCTCTCATCATAAGACTTTTTTGCGTGGAGCAAGAGAGAGAAGAAGACAGGAAAAGGGCTGTGTTGTCCCAGAAGGGACATTTTCTTTGCCTTCCTGCAGGACAAAGGACAGGTCTATAAATCTGAGGTCTGTCTTCAGTGCCTGTCAATAACACTGTGATCTGTAAAATCAGCTGACAGGCATCTGCGGGGACAGATATGCACCAGCACAGCTGATGGGATTAGACATTAGTTCTGTACTTTAAGGGATCTGTGCTCATCAAAGGATTTGGGATTTGTTTGCCTGTTTAGTTTAAACTAGACTGTCACCAATCTTTTATATTTAACAGATTCATTTGTTTTTGAGTAACAAAGAAAATGTACCATCCAAAAAAAAAAAATCCTCATTACATTTTTTCCCCGTTTAGTAATTCAGACTACATCCATTTTTAAATTTTAAACATGCCACATCTTTATTTGCTCTTCATCTGATTAAGTGCTTGTGTTGTATACAGGCTGAAGGTGGCCAAGTCTGAAGGAAAAGCTGCAGTGGTAGTGGGAATATCTCCTTTCCTCAGGCTCCTCACTATGAATGTGTACATGCTAGGTGGGGTGGAGGCGACCTATGGTTTCATATGCTCATGAACGGGTAAAATAACAGCAGTCATATTTGAAAGATTTTAGGCAATCATACCTTATTTTTAAAAAATATTTTAGTGCTAACTAAATCACAAAGTTATGAAGTTTTATTCTGTAGAATGCTTCACATTTGACAAAAAATTCAACCAAAGTACAACTGGTGCAATAGTAAAAAATCATGATAGCTTTTGAAGGCCATGTGCTCAAGGATCTGCTTGGCTTTAGTACACTAACCTTCGGTCCAGGGGCCCCGTCCTGTCCTTCCACTCCAGGCAACCCAGGCTCACCCTCAAAATGAAAAAAATAGATGTCACTAAGTACAAAAGACAATGCTAGCATGTTGTGTAGACAAGGCAATAATCACCCAATAGTGCTCTAGAAATAGACAGAATAAGTGCTTTTTAGTGAAAATACCAGTTAGTTTGTAGGGTCCAAAATTCAATGTGCTAGAGAACAGAACGTATAATAAGATTAATCTCATCTGTTGAGTTTATTCACCAAAAAAGCTGAAGTGACTTATCAATGGTCATATTTAGCATGGTGTTGGGTATATTGTAGACATCAAATAAGTATTAACTGAAGGAATAAAAGGCATCTGAAAAATACAAGATTGTCTTGGTTAAGAATTTTTAAGTGACACATCAGCTAAGGAAAATAAAGACTAGTTCATTGTATTTTTATATTTCATCTAATGCAATGAATATTTATACATCTAATTCTTGAAAAGCATACACCCTTCTGAACACCTACTTGTTAGACACATTCAACTCAAAAGAAAGAAGTAAAAATGGCTTACTTTCCATTCACTGCAAAAAAAGAATAGAATAAAGTTTCCAGGCTTGTGGCTCTCATTGTTATATTGAGTGACACCCTTTTGGGAGTGGGCGGGGGAAGACAGTGGCAATTACGCTAGAAAAAGTTCCCATTTCAGAAAGATGATCTCTACTCCTCTTTTTGGACTCTGAACCAAAAATCATTTTCCAAAGAAGGAAAAAGAAGTCCCTTGAAGTGTCCAGACACAAAAGGAGATTCTAGTTCCTTTATAGTTTCATACAGTTCAAACTTACATACCCCAGAAGTCCATTTTCACCTTAAAAACATCCCTGAAGCCTTTCCAACTGCCAGAAAACTTTCTTTTTTCCACTGAGAACAATAAAGTTGCTTCTTAGTTGATTTTTAAACTAATATATATGATATATATCATATGCATATATCATATATATATGATATATACATATATATATGTATCTCATATATATGTGGCTGTTTTTGTTTTAACAACAGCTTTAGGTTGATTGAAAACTCAGATGATTTTGAAGGCTGTTTTCCAAGTCACCCAAAGGGCAAGACTGGCTCAGTTCTATGTCTGTGTTCTCAGCTTCAAAGTCATGTACATTAATAATGTAGTAACACCTCCTAGGTGCCAACGTCTTCACATTTCTTAAGTCAATTATGTAAGCCTGAAGGAGGAAAGTACTATTTTTAATGATTTTACAGTTAAAGACACTAAGGCATAGAGAACTACTTTGTCCAGATTTACACAGATTCTCAACATTTGGATGCCTATGACCTGGCTGAAGAGATTGCGCTCTTCACACTGGCTACTAAGGAGTAGCAGTGCCTAGAAACAGACAGAAAAGATGAATATTTCAGGGCTCAGAACCACTTGCTTCCTAAGTCTCACTGATAAATGACCTTCTAGAATGCATAGAAACCTGAATTAAATGTAAGTTACATAATGATCATTTATGATAGATCAACGAAGTAAAGTAAGTCATAAGGAGCTTGCAGTATTTTTCTAGAACAGTAAAAGGCGTCTTGCTCCTCGGGTGCATTATTACAATTGCTAAAGGACTAACCTCCTGGAAAAGATCCTGCTTCCTGCATAAAAATCACACTGTAATTTCAACTCTTGTACTTTCCTTGGTAAAAATCACAAAATTCTTGACCTAGAATAATGATGGCCATTGTGGGAAAATGTTGCTCTGTCATTTGTACCTAACAGAAGTATGAACTTGGAAATCAAATGCACCCTGAAAGGA
This sequence comes from Octomys mimax, assembly GCA_002564305.1. Taxonomy (NCBI): domain Eukaryota; kingdom Metazoa; phylum Chordata; class Mammalia; order Rodentia; family Octodontidae; genus Octomys; species Octomys mimax. The sequence goes on from NDGM011249128.1 coordinate 9,608, forward strand.
GGTATCATTTACTCTGTGAGTGGAACAAGAGCTACTGAGTCTACTTTCTTCCAAGTGCCCATGACAGGATGCACTAATATTGTAACTCATGGTTTAATACAAACACAGGACACAGCCAGGGAACAGTATGAACATTGTTTAGACTTTCAAAGAATAACAATGGTAGCCAGAGTTATTAGTTTTTTTTGAAGGTTAAACCCCTGGAACCGGACACAACTCATGCTGAAAGTTGAAGCAGGGAAGAGAAATACTGTTTAGGTATCTGCTCAACATTGTGGGACTAAAATTTGCTCTCTTTTTCTTTTTGACTTTATGTATCGCCAAAATAATCTTTAATGTAAAATTTTAAAAACAGGCTCATGTCATCATTCTAGATATTTCCTTGCATCTTTTATTCTTACATATCTTCAAGAAATTGTAAGCTTAGTATATAGTTTGACATTTTGATTTTTAATTTTTATATCATTTTTTAAAAAACATTTATTTATTTATTTAGAGGGGGAGAGAGAGAGAGAGAGAGAGAGAGAGAGACAGTGTGTGTGTGTGTGTGTGTGTGTGTGTGTG
>NDGM011249130.1:6338-18442 GCA_002564305.1 Octomys mimax
TTTTTTTTTTTTTTTTTTTTTTTTTTTTTTTGGTGGAACCAGGGATTGAACTCAGGCCCTCACGCTTCCCAGGGAAGCACTTATTCCACTGAGCCATTTCCCTGGCCCTGGACCTAGTCTTTTATGTAGACCAACTTTAATAAACCTTTCCTGTGATTCTTAACCATGTCCATATCAATATCATATACCTGTTGTGTTTAGCTTATATATTTATTTCAATTTTCAATATTTCAGAGTGCTGTTACCATATTATGGCCTTTAAAAATAAGTTCATGATCATTTATTTCATGCATTTAGTACAAGGTCTACAGGGTCTCACTACACAGATCAGATTCATAATGATTCTCCTGTTTTCAGCCTCCCAAGTACTGGAATTACAGGCACATGCCACTATGTCCAGTCTCATTCGCCCAGCTGGTGGGGCTACCAAGGCACAACTGGGATCGAACCCAGGTCCCTGCATCTGCCTAAGCTTTAACCTGCTGAGCTATCTGGATAAGACTTTGATCATTTTTTTAATTGTGACTGTAATATTTATTTTTAATTAAATGGTCCCTTAAAAGTACAGGATCATTTACTATTATACAATCAGAATTGTGAATTCATCCTAAATGAATATATATTTATTATATTTAATAATTAACCAATTTGTAAGCATTCCATTCTTGCTATTCAAATGTATCAATCATTGTAAGATTGTGCACTCTAGTTTTGTATTTTATATATTTCACATGCTTCATTTATATTTATAATTGTGGTTAGGATCAGTCATAAATTCATTATGCATGCATAGCTTAAATAAATAGTTAGAAAATTACCTGTACAAATCAGCATAACAACCAAGCACTTTGTATCTTGCAATTAGTGATAAAGTTCTTTAAATCCAGTTTATTTTGCATAAGAAAAAAATTATAATTATGAGAAACCTTTCTAAACTATCTAAATCACCTATGATTGGCAACTTCATCTTCATTTGTAGTTCATTTGGTTAAGTTTGCATATTGTCAGTTAATTATGCAAGGTGTTTCTCCCACGGGTTCCTTAAATGAATGAGTCTATAGGAAAAAGTCCAGGCTACAGTACTCAATATACAACATTTGTTGCTTAGTCTTCTCCAATAGGGAAATAAATTTTACTTTAAATATGAGCTTTAACATGTTGCAATTCTGTCTTTAATTAAAATGAATGCTATTTATAGTTCTGATTATGGACAATCAGAGAATCTTCTACATTTACCTTGTATTTTTCCATTCTAATATCCTTGCCAGTTCAACCTTATGGCTTCTAACTAATAGGAACTTGACAAAAAGGAATCATAAGTTGAACAGATTATATTTTTTCTAACATGTTTCTTTCAACGCTAAGTATCTCAGTAAAAGTTCTGACAACCATAAAAGGAAGGTTCTTTTAATACTCCTGCATTTTGGTGGCCACTCTATGGAGTCCATGATAGGTTCAGCTAGCATGACAGTTTCTATTGTCTGGGTATCTCATACACCACACCTATAATTACAAATAAACCTACAGAATTCTATGCTATTCAATTACTTCAGCATTAAAACTAGTCACACTAAAACCATATGCATGAGTCTATATGTGAGCATGTATACATGTGTGTATGTGTGCATGTGTATGTATGTGTGAAACAGAGATGCTGAGACAGAGAGGCATAGGGAAGTACAGAGATTTCCGAGTAGCAGATATTCATACATATGCATGTAGATGAATAAAAGAAAGACAAAATCCATTTAATTTTACAACATGAAAATCCTATGAATAATACAAATAATTAGTTAGCTACATATATACCTGCTACTTTTTCTGGTACTTAGCTTGAACCCAGGACCTTTGTCTTGAGCTCCATTTCTAGCCATTTTTCTATTTTGTTTTTGTTTTGAGACAGAGTTTTGCTAAGTTGATAAATTGTCTGGGTTGTACCTGAATTTGAAATACTCCTGTCTCAGTCCCCAGAGAGCTAGGATTATAGGTCAGTAGCACCTCATCTAGTTTGTTTCTTTCATACACTTTTTTTCAAATTGATTATATTGTGTTTTCTAAAAAGGTCTATGGATTTCAAGAACACAAAGATTTTGATTGGAAACCATGCTGCAATTGGGAATATTATATATATTTTTTATTTGAAGTATGTCTATTATTGCGTGAAATGATAAAGCTATTATTTTGCAAGAATACAAAGATGTAACTATGAAGAAATGTCAGTTGAACCTTTAGTCACATTAATATACACTAAGAAAATATAAATTTTATCCAGTAGAGGTAAAGTCTTCAGAAAATGTGAGTGAAAAGAGCAGAAAACACAAATTGCTAGGGGTGACAAGATCTGTGTAATAAAAATAAATCCTTTGTAACCCTAAGAATCATGAGAGCAGTTTCAGCTCAGATAATGGACCCAGGGCAAACAAGAGAGATTTTAATAGGATAAAGAGATGGATGCTGCATATTTTACAATAAATTAGGACTGATACAGTTATTTTGCCTTTGATATGATACAGGACCGAAGTTAACAAAGCAGCATTATGATGTTGACAGCTATATCATCAATCAGGGTATTAAGATTAGAATACAACTCACAAGTCTCACAGCATCAGTGGAAGCATCATTCTCCCTACATATAAAAGTAAAACAGAGAGTCATTAATCATACCGTGCTATCGCATGATCTTCCGAAATTCAATCTAGGTAATGGGTTACTTTATCGGTTGTGTTATCTGTAGGTTAAGTCTGCCTTATAACTCTGGTTTTCTGTGAGCGGATGACTCATCCACACCTATACTGTGCACACCTCACTAGCCCAGCTGGAGCTGCCATGCTGTGAGTCCTGACAGTGTTTTTATAACTGATCAGAATTTAGCTGGTCCTATAGACCTCACTGTTGCCTGAATCATTTATGGTGATCATATTCACACAGATTGGCTTCTTGTCCCAAGGGTGAACTGTCCTGTTTTCTGGGCCACACAAACTCTACAGACCAATTTTTAACACTGATTTGACCTTCATTGACTTTTGGTGACTCACTCTCTCTAAAACTGTCATGACCTTCCTCCTACTGAAGTTCTGTGTTCTGTGTGGATTCTGAGTGCAGAATCCCTGGCATTTGTGGTGCAAATCCTCTTCTGTATTTCTGGTACTATAAATAATATACTCATGATAAATAACTTCTATAGCAAAATTCACTTTGGATCATAGATTTAAAGATTTTATGTGATTGTGGATTGCCTCCATTACTTATTAGAGGTATACGGGGAACAAGAGGAACACCGTAATTCCACATAAAATAGACCAGAAAAAGAGGAGTAAATATTTTACAAGCCTTTTCTAATATAAGAAATCCAACATATAGGCAATTAAGAGGGCATAGTAAAAGAGAAATGGAAGGCAATGGGAGGTACATTCTTAGGATGTAGGAAGAGAATTTGACTAAGGAGAGAAGAGATCTAGAAATTGAGAATTAAAAAGGATCTGGATGCAATATGTGTATTACCAGTCCCCAAGATAAGTGCAATTGTTATGCATAGAATTAAGTTCGTTAATTCATATTCACTTAATTACATATGAACTTAAAAAAGAAATGCATTTTTGGTGTTACTGATAAAATGTCAGACAATTGTACATATAAAAATTGACCTTATTTTGTTCATCTTCTTAAATATCAAAGAATGGTAATTTTAAATTTGGAAAAATTTACTCACTAATAATGGGTTACTGTATTTCATTAATTTGTTAAACTCCTATTTTCTGCTTTCTATCTGTGCTCTTTTTTATGTAGTTCTTACTGACAATGTTGGATTTTTGACTATTAATTTTCCAATTTGGTAGTTTTTTTTCTAATATTTATTTATTTATTTATTTATTTATTTATTGGCAGAACTGGGGATTGAACTCAGGCTCTTGCACTTACCAGGCAAGCACTTATTCTACTGAGCTATCTCCCGGGCCACTTTTTTTTTATTTTTGTTATATTTTCTATACAAATGTATTGGCATAAACTGTCCCTGTTTCTATTTCCCTTAAACCATTTCATTCATATCACCAGGTTTCAATTTTCCTTTCTTATTTTTATATGATTTCTTTTAAAAGGCATTTTATATCCTAACAGAGCAATATATCTAAGATGTATTAGTCTTTAGAACCACTCCCACCACATATTAAGAAATCTTACTTTTATTCTATTTTGTCTCAATTTTCTCTTATATCAGAACTATATTACTTAGTTTTCTTATGGAATAATCCCATAGCTTTTCATAGCTGGTGAAGAATCAGGTTTTATTGCACTGCAAATGATAAATGTTTAGTATATAACCATTCTTTAAAAATATGTCCCATAAATGTAAGAAAAAAACATTATAACATCTTAGTCCAGACATGTTGGTGACTGCTGACATTAATTTCCAAGAATTTTCATGGACCAGCAGGAAATATATAACTTCTTCAAAAGGATTGTGGTAGGTTTTATTTTTACATTACTGTTTTCCTTGGAAGCACGAGAAATCAAGCTTGGGTCCTCACGCTTGACAAGCTGGCACTATGCTGCTGAGCTAAATCCCTGGCCTCCATAATACTTTTTAATTAACACATGTAATATGGACATTTATAATGTACTCTATCATATTTCAATGCATGTAAACAGAGAATATAGTAAAAGTGAGATCAATTACTGTAGCCATATCCTGAGCATTTGATTGCCTTCGAAGATCTTAAGGCTCCGTCCCCAAGTTCTTTCTCTGTATGCTGTAGTCATCCCGCTGTGCTGTGGAGCACTAGCACTTATTCATCTCATCTGTACTTTGGTATGTTATCAAACTTCTCTCTACCCTTCTTCTGCTCACTCCGACTCTAGGAATTATTCTATTCTTACTAAGATTAGCCTTGCTTTCTTTTTTATATGTGAGAAAGAATACGCTGTGTTTGTCGTACTATATCTAGCTCATTTGATATACTATTATGTTCTCTACATTTATCTGTGTTGATTCAAAAGATAGGATTTCATTATTTTTATGGTTGGGTAGTGTCACATTGTGTGTACTCATCACCCTCTGCTAATACGTCTGCCTTTGCTTGGGCATCCGGGCTGACTGTACATATTAGCCACTGTGAATCCAGCTGCAATAAACAGGAGTAATGGTTTTTCCTTGATATACAAATGTAATTTCTTGCATAAATATTCAGAAATAGGACATTTCATTATATAATACATTTATTTTCACTGTTTTTGAGGAACCTGTATATTGTTCTCTGTAATAGTTTTGTAAAAGTTCCCTTTTTCACACTCTCACTATGATTGGTTTTTGTTGCATCTGTTTGTCTGTTTATAAAAGCCATTCTAAATTCAATAAAATATTCATTTTAATATTGATTAGTGATTTATCCAGTGATTAGTGAAATGTCTCATGGTTCACATTAACTTTAGAATTGTTTGGTTCTGTGAAAGTTGATGTTAGCATTTGGATAAGAATTGTATTGATTCTGTAAATTGTTTTGGGTAATATGAACATTTTAAAAATTATAACTACTCTAATGTGTGAACAGCTTTTCTGATTTTTGTATGTTTGTTTCCTTTTCAAAGAATTCCATCAGCTTTTTTGTAATTTTCATTATGGAAGTATTTCACTTCCTCTCTTTTTCCCTATGTGTTTTACATTTAGTTTTGCATTTTCTATGAATGGAAATAGCTTCATGGCTTTTTGTCAGAAAGCTTATTATTGACAAACAAAAATGCTAATAATTTTCGTGTCTATGTTTATGACATTGCAAAATTTACTGCAAAATCAGTTCTCATAGTCTTTTGACAGTCTTTTGGTATTTCTACGTATAGAATGACATCGTCTGTGTTCAAGGATAATTGGATCACCACTCTTCTTATTACACATCTTTCATTGTTATTTTTTGTCTACCTGCTCTGGCAAATTCCTCCCTGCTATGTTAAATAAGAATGGTCAGAGTGAACATTGTATTTTTATTCCAGATCATAAAAATAATGCTTCAGGGAGTCGGGGATATAGCTCAGTAGAAGAAGTGCCCGCCTGGCAAGTGCAAGGACCTGAGTTCAATCCCTGGTACAGAAAAANATATATATATATATATATATATATATATATATATAAAATAAAAAATAAATAAAAATAAAAACAACAAAAAAACTGCAGTACTTCCACTTTGAAGATGATATTCAATATTGACTGTAGGTTTGCCATATGCTAACTCTATTATGTTGAGATACATTCTTTCTATATCTAATTTATTCAGAATTTCTATCAGGAAGTAATGTTACATTTTATTAAATTTATTTTCTGAATCTGTTCCTGTAATTATAAACTCTTTGCCTTTCATTCTGTTGAATTTTTATTTAAGGAGGAAAAACAATAAAAAGATAAAGGATTTCAAAACAAAAATATAGTGGATTAACAATGGTTAATGTGCTGAATATTGTCATCTTCAACATAGCAGCTCAGCAAGCAAGATATAGGCATGAAAAGTTGATCAAAACACATAAGCCCACAGAGCCAGCCTGATAGCTCAGCAGACTAATGGGCCTGCTTAGGCAGAGCGCAGCACCCAGGTTCAATCCCGGAAGACATGGAGTGCTGTGCTGACCTCCCGTGGGGCACGCCAAGATGGTGATTGAGACTGGGCGTGGTGGTGCGCACTTGTAATCCTGGCACTTGGGAGGCTGGAAACAAGATAATCACTTTGAGTCCAATCCAAATAGTGAGATCCCATAGACCCTGTCCTAAATACAGAAAAAAAGAAAAAAAAATATATATGCAAAAAATATTTATTTTCAATGAATTAATAGAAATTAGTAATATAATTATCTTAGCTATTTGTGTGTGTGTGTGTGTGTGTGTGTGTGTGTGTGTTTTCCTTTTCCCTTTCTTCTTTTCTCCTTTACCCACCCATTATTCTTTCCTTTAGTGCAGTTTCTTTCCAGTTCATAATATCTATTGTGTATTTTGGATCTTATTTCCTCTTTCAATTTTTTACAGTAGGGAAACAACATCATGTTTACACTTGTGAGTCTGATTTACTTCATTTATGATTATGTTTTCAAATTATATCCTTTTATCTATAAAAACCTCGTTTATCCTTCTTTATGATTAATAATCTACATATCAAAATAATTATTCATTCATTAGTTAATGGGCATTTAGGTTGCTTCTAAGATTTAGCACTTAAAAATATCCTGCTATAAACATGGTGCACATATATCACTGCAGTATGATGTTTTAATTCATCTTGAAAAATACCTAGAAAAGGAGTAGCTAACATGAGATGTCTAATCCTAGTGACCTGATGAAACTTCAAACTGATACCAACAATGTTTGCACCAGTCTACATTTTAAACAACATTGGAGAAGAGTTTCTTTTTTTTTTTTTTTTCTTTTGTGGCCAGCTCAGTCTACCCTGGGGGCAGGGCTGGTGTGGCATGTGGTGCCAGGTATTGAACCACAGTCCCTGCACTAGCCGAAGCTTTCCTAAGCAAGCGTTTTAGACCAGTGAGCTATCTTGCTGGCCCCAAGGAAAATGGTAACTTTTTCCTGATTGCCCTGTCATTATCTGCTATTGGTGGATTTCTTGATGTTAGCCATTCTTTCATGAATAAGATGAAATTTCAATGTTGCTTTAACTGGAATTTCTCAAATGACAAATACAGTTGAAATTTTTTTTCATATGTTTATTTATAAGTTGTATTTCGTAATCTGAGAAATGTGTATTCATCTCAGAAAATCACTTTTTGATTGGGTGTTTTAATTGGGGAGGCCTGAATTTTTTCAATTCTATATATGTCCTTTGAGGGACACTTGGCTTCAACATTTTCCAACTCTGTGGGTTGTTTTTCACTGTGTTGGTAGTTTCTTTTGATGTGTAAAATCATTTTGATAAATAGATTCCAGGTACAGATTTTTGAAGTATTTCACATGTATTTTGGTTTTGTTCATGAACTTTCTGCCTAAACCTGTGTCTTCAAGATTTCTACCTAGATTCCCTCCCAATATATTTAATGTTTCTGTTTTAATAGTTAGATTTTGATCCATTTTGACTTTCATTTAGTGCATGGAGATAGATATGAATCTTGTTTTGGTCTTTGACATGTGCAAAGCAAGGTTTTCTAGCATCATTTAATAAAACAGCTATCTTTCGTTGAATAAGTCTGGCCACTTTGTCAAAGATAAGGTGGCTAGGTGTGTTTGTAGCTGTTTCTGCATGTTCTAATACACTGCACTCGTCTTTATGTCTTTTTTGCCATTACTCTGCTGACTTTTTAATAGTAGCTTTGTATTAAAATTTCAAATTAGTGATTGTGATGCCTCATGCCTTGCCTTAGTTGGCCAGAATTACCTTTGCTATTCTAGGTCTCTTCCACTGTCAAATGAACTTAGAAATGTTTTCTCTAGTTTTATGAGGTATGTTAGTGGGATTTTGATTGAAATTGTATTAAATTGAAGTTCTGTGAATATGTTCATTTCCAAAATGTTGGTTCATCCTATCCATAAGCAAGAGATATCTTTCCATTTTGTGATAAACTCTTCAATCTCCTTGTCTTCAGAGTACATGAAATTTCCATATATAGATTTTTACTTGCTTTTTGGAATTATTTCTAAGTATTTCATTTTTTGGATACTATTGTTAAAGATTTGGTTTCCCTAATTTATCTCCAAGATTATTGCCTGTGTACATGAATGCTATTAATTTTTGAGTGTTGACTTTGTATACAACTATGATACTAAATTGACCTATTAAATCTTGAAGCCATTTGGTGGCATTGTTGTGGTTTCTATGTGGAATGCCATGTCATCTGTGAATAATAATTTAACTTCTTCCTTTACTATTTTTATTCCTTTTATTTAACTATTTTATTTTGTCTGCTTTGGCTAGTTGTTTCCAGAACTATGAATATGAGTAATGGTAGTTGGTATCCTTATTTTGTTCCTGATTTTAGTGTGAAAGCTTTCAGATTTTGTCCACGTAGTATGATGTTCAGTGATGGTTTGTCATAGATGAAATTTATCAGATTGAAGTAAAGACAATCTATTCTGATTTTATGTAAGGCTTTTTTATGAATTAGTGTTAGATTTTATCAAAAAATTATTCTGCATCTATCTAGATGTTCATGTAACTGTTGTCTTTCACTCTGTTGATATGGTATATTACATTTATTGACTTGCTTGAATTCCTGGGTGAATCCCACTTAGTCATGTTATATAATCTTCCTAACTATTTGAAACATTCTATTTGCATAGTATTTTATTGTGGAATTTTACAATGAAGTTCATTAGAGAGATGGATCTAGTTCTTTTGGGATGTCTCTCACTGGTTTTGTTATTAGGTGATGTAGTTTGGAGTATGCAAGGGGAAACAACACAGCATATAAGATTTATAGAATTATTTTATCATAATCACTCAAAAGGTGACACACAATAGAAGTGTAAGAAATTTGGCCACACACTAAATAACAAAGATGGCCTGGATCCCATGGTAATGTCCTGCATATTACAGCTGAAGACCTAGAGCCTATAGTAATGCCTTCTGTGAGTCCAACTGAAGCCCAAAATCCCACACAATGTTTCACCAAGGACTTTGTCATGGATCTGCACTGAGCATTCCCTAAGGCCAGTGGTGGATGGTAAAATGTCTCTGTCAGCTAGATGAAGGTTCTGTGCTAGCAAGCTTTGGGATCAGCACTGGAGCTTGAAGCAATGCTCAAAATAAGAAACAGAGGTCCACACAAGAAGTTCAATCCCTGGCTCCTCCAAANAAAAAAAAAAAAAAAAAAGTACAACTGGCATCCTCAGCAACACAGGTCATGAGCTCCTCCAAAGAAGAGAACAGCTGAGCATCCATCAGGAAAGTAAAAATGAAAAACTGTACAAGGAGACTGAGCAGTGAACTATCTTACCCTCCAGAGACAGCAAGTAATGTTCAAAGTGAAGACCACAGCTCCCCCAAATTTAACAATAGACATTTCCAGCAAAAGTAAGGTTTCACTGGAAACGCCTGAGCAGGAAAAACTGCATGGCAAGGTCCTCCAGGAAAACCAAAAGCTAGCTCCCCCCAGCTTTCCAGTAGTTTGTGAACTTCTTTCTTTCCAGTTCTGCCTTGTACGCTGCTGGCAGCAGTACTCATGAGAGCCGCCCACAAGCAGCACTATTCTGTTCAGTTCAGTTGGGTGTTACAAGTTCACAACCAGTTGTCACAAAAGCTATGGAGTATAGCTTTCCTTTAAATTTCAGTGAAGAATTTGAGGAATATTGGAATATTGGAATTAGATATTCAACAAATTCTACAACAAATGTCTTGTAGAATTCAGCCATGAATGCATCAGAATGTATTTTCTTTGTTAAATTTTGTCTATAATTTCAATTTTATTAACTGATACTGGATTATTAAGGATTTTTTTATCTTCTTGATTCAGTTTTGATAATTCATACTTCTTTAGGAAACTGTCTATGTCTTCTCTGTTTTCTTACCTATCTGAGTAAATGTTTTTAAAGAATGTATTGATGATATTCTGAATTTCTACAGGATATGTAGTGATTTCACCCTTTTTATTCATTTGATAAATTTGAGGCTTTGTTCTTTTTCTTTGATAAGTTTGGCTAATGGTTTATACATTTTATTTATTCTTTCAAAGAACCAATTCTTCAATTTATTAATACTTTGTGTTGCTTCCTTAGTCTCAACTACACTAATTTCTACTTTGATATTTATAATTTCCTCCCTTGTATGGGCTTTGAGAGTGACTTGGTCTTCCTTTTCTAGAAGCGTGAAGTGCAGCATTAGGTTATTTGTTCTCTTTCTCTTTTCCTTATGTGAAAGTTCAGAACTCTGTGTTTCCATTATGACATTTTTATTGCATCCCAAAACGTTCTGGTAGTTTGTATTTGCATGTTCATTTGATTGTAGATATTAATATCAACTTTGATTTCATCTGTGATTCATTCATTGTTCATAAGGGTATTGTTTAATTTGTATATGTTTTAAAAGGTTTTGCAGCTCACTTTGACATTAATTTCCAGTTTCATTGCATATGGTCAAAAAATATACATGGCATAACTTCAAATCCTTCACTTTCACTTAAATATGTTGCATGGGCTAGTACACTCTCTATTTTGGAGACTACCCCTTGTGTAGCTGACAAAAAATGTGTAATCTGATATGGTGGGTCAAATACTTTGTGGTTCTGCTAAGTACATTTTTCCCAGGTTTGGTTCACTTCTGTTATTTCTTTGGTGATTTGTTGTCTAGTTGATTTATCTTTTGGTGACAATGGGATATTAAAGTACCTCATTAAATTGTGTCATTGCTATTTCATTTTTCATGTCTATTAATATTTGTCTTGCATACACAAGTGCTCCTATAATTGACACATACACATTTATTATTATTTTCTATTCCTCTTGAATTTTGTTCCTAAGAAATATATAGTGACCTTTTTTATCTCTTGATCATTTTTGGTTGAAGTTCATGTGTTTTGCAAACAGAATAGCTGCCCCAGCTTTTTTCTTTTTTATTATTTTAAAATTTACTAAAATAATACAATATATACTGTGATATATGACAAAGTAACTTTAGAAAGTATTGAATTAAACAGCTTAGAACAGACTTCTGTGCTATGAAAGAGCTTCTCAGAGCTTTCAATATGCTAATGTGACTTTTATCTTTTTTATTAATTTTATTAAGAAACAAATAGCAATGAGATAGTTTCAAAACAAATGAATAGGACAGTTTCAATAATTAATACATTGCATATAGTTGTCTTCATAGTAGTTATTCATAGTACAAGATACGAACATGATATCTTGTTTAAACACTATTAGTACTAATTTTTCTTCTCATTGAATTAAGAGAAAGCAACTGTATATCTATCCTAACTATTATGCACATACAGATATAAATGGTGCTTCATTTGTATCCTCTTGTTTTGTTTTGTTTTTCAATAATTTTATTGATAAACAAATAGCAATTAGTTTCAATTCAAATCGCTAGGACAGTTTCAATAATTAACACACTGCATAAATTCTTTTACTGGTTAATTGCTGTACAAGATGCAGACTTGAGATCCCATTTACAAACACCATTAGAACA
>NDGM011249134.1:0-11052 GCA_002564305.1 Octomys mimax
GTATTAATTATTGAAACTGTTCTATTAATCGGTTTTGAAACTGTCTCATTGCTATTTGTTTCTTAATAAAATACACCTCTGAAGCTGAAACAGAGGGCCCTCTACAGGCACGGCAACTGCTTTAGAAAACTCCAAGTACTAACCAGCACACAAAGGGGCCAGAAGGCATGCTGCCGGGCTTGTCCCCAGCAGGGACCGCTGGAACTGTCCTTCACCTCCCACCAGGCACCTCCAAAAAGCTGGGAGCTGGAAATCGGGGCGGCTCTGGTCAGCTCCTGAGACTCCACTGTGCAGAGGAGCAAGTGCCCTGGGAGCCTGGCACTCAGGCAACGCTGCATCGCCAGCTTCACATTTTTTTCACGCATGGCTATGCATGGCCACACACCACTCTTGGACCGAGTCACAGCAAGCACCCTTCCTTTTAAGGCCGCCTGCTCCTCCTGATCAGCAAGGAGTTACAACCACACGCAATGGGCACAGCACAGAGCGTGCCCTGACTGACCACATGGCATAAAAACCTGTCACGCCACGGAGGTGGGTGGTTATCTATGGTGTTACAGAGACAAGTAACAAGAAAGCTTTTATCTGCTACAAGGATACTGCATAAACACAGTCCGCATTCGAGATTTACTACGGACTCCTTTTCCTTCCATTATATCTAGAATGTGAGGCCTTAAGAGTACATGAGAGTGGGTACAGTGTCTGGTTTAACTGCTTCCATGATTCAGAACTGTGCCTGGAACAAAAGCTAAAAAACTCATCAGCAAAAAGTAGCTGAAGGGTTAGGGTACATCGCCTGCCTGCATGAGAGATACCCAGAGTTCAGTGACCAATACTGCCTCCCAAAAAAAGAAAACAAGAAGAACACAAAGAAAGTGGCCAGGCATGGGAGTGCACGCCTGTAGTCCCAAAATTCTAGGAGGCTGAGGCCAGAGGACCATACGTTCACACCCAGTCTGGGCAACTTAGCAAGACCTCATCTCAAAATAGAGGGCTTAGGACACAGCACAGAGCAAAGGGCCAGGTTCAGTTTCCTCTGCACAAAGAAAACAAAGAAGGATCTGGAGACTCCTATAGGGAAGTGAGACCTTGGAAAAGGATTCATCACCCTTCTAAGGAAAATGCGCTATGATACCAGTAGAGACAAAGGCATCAATCGATATTTTAAACCTGCCAACTTCTCCATAATGTAAACCAACACATTACATGGAATTACTCAAAATGTAAAATCATTTTTAGTTACAGTCTGATTCTGACATAGCAAAACCTATAGTAAAGAATCAATACAAAGGGTTTTTTGTTTTAATGCTGCATAATAGAAAATTTATTTCACCAGCTTTTTAATCAAATTTGTACCCTATAAACTTGTTCTTTAGAGAATTATTTCTTCACAAGATATGCTAAAACTAAAATACACCAAAACCTTCAGGCTGGTTGTTTCCACAATATGAATTACAACCACCTGCAGTGAGCTTCCGGGCTATGTCCAGGATAAGAGAGATGATGCAGGGCCAGCAAGATAACTCAGCAGACTAAGCGCCTGCTTAGGCAAGTGTAGGGACCAAGGTTCAATCCCCAGCGCCACATGCCATGCTGTCGCCACCCCCCAGTGCACTGAGGTGGCCACCAATACTGGGCATGGCAGCACACAGCTGTAATCCCAGCCTTGGGGAGGCTGGAAACAGGAGGATCACTGCGAGTCCGAGCTGCGAGCTGCGTAGTTAGACGCTGCACCAAACACAGACAGACAGACCCATTATGCAACCTTGGCACACAAGGCCTCCAGGCCTGGGTTCCTGTCTCTTACCCTTCTCCCACATTCAGCGGTTCGCAGGGGCTCTCAGACTCTGCCTCCTGAGCACACAGAGACCTCCCTCTGCACGTGAGCCCCTCCTGCCTGAAACTTAGCTGACCCACTTCTCACTCAGGCTGGGGGAGCTGCGGCCTTGCCGGTGGCATTCTGCAGGGTTTCCTCTCCAATTCACCAAGCCCGCAGCAAAGGCAGCCTGTCATGTGTGGCCACAACGCAATCTCCAACTGCATTTTCAGCCTTATTACCAGACTCCAGCTATACAGAACCACTGCCAACCGCCCCCTGAGTCGGGCTCTCCCTGGCCTCAGTGTCTCTGCATCCACAACTCTCTCTGCTGGAACTTCACGTGCCTGGGCCCCATCCTCCCTCCCCTGCACTAGCTACCCTCTCCTAACCCACCATAGGGCTACCTCCTCTCTGCCCAGTGCCTTCCTGTGCTGCAACAGCCTGCTCTCCACTGGCCACTCAGCCTAGGTGCACAGCACTGCGGTGAAGCCTCTGCACAATGCCCCTGCCACAGGACCTCAACCAGCGTCCCCCAAAAGGTAGCCAGAAAAGTCAGTTTACATCCGGAAACCAGACATGCGCTTAAACAGACTTCAATCAATGAACCTGCCAACTATAACAACCTTTGTGAAAAGAAGCTTCAAATTAAAGTGAATTCCATTTAAATATGATCTACATACAATAAGCTATTTTTTCAGTTAGTATACTAAATACTTCAGTGGCTATCTCATATAATAAAACAGAAATTCTTGGCAATGCTAAGGTCAACAGTTGAAAAATATTTAATTTCAAGCAATTGCAAGTGATTTTTCTGAAACTCTTAAAGGAAGAAAGGGCTTTACATTATGCTAGTCTGGATTTCTGCTACACTGTCAGCTACACTGTCTATCCTTCTAATTCTTTCTTCTCTTAAATACAAATACCAGTACCTGTGCTAGATACACACTGGCACATATACATGCCTCCACTGGTTCATCTGGAGTTAAGAAGATACCGGGATAACGTCTTATCTACAAGCAAACAAATCCAGACAGATGGCAACAGAACTCAGATTTTTCAAATACTAGAAATTGGAAACTTCTCCCAACGGCCTGCTTCAATATATAGAGTCTTGACATAGTTTCTCCTTGCTACTTCATCCGACACTGGCGCTCCATGTACTTCTCGTCCATACAGATAAGCAGAAAGGCTGCTGTGATACCCACCAGGCCGGTACTACCAGAACTAATCAACAGCATAAACTATCTTGGGGCGAGGGTATAGCTCTACAACCCACCATCTGCTGGGCAAGCACAACGTCTTAAGTTCAATTCTCAATACAAGAAAAAAGAAAAGAAAAGAAAAATCTTGAATACCCTCAGAAAATGGAAAGCAAGGAAAAGTTACTATAAGAGAAAATTTAGCTAACAAATAGGCAGCTAGCAAGGGACAGGCCCTGAGATCAAGTTGGACTGGTAGGCCATACAAAGAAAACGGCAAACGCACCAAGTTAAGGGAGCTCTCTTAACTCAAGCCATAGAGAGAGTTAAGCTTGAAAATGTACAAACAAACTCAGGAAAAATAACAGTCAAGATAAGACTGGGCAGTCAAGAAGTCTGACTCCCAAAAAAGAAACCTCATAGGCACCATCATAGCAGCCCATTCCTCTACTAGGGCTGCGGGCTGGTTAGAGGGACTCAGGAATAAACACTGAGTACCTGGTTTTTCTTTTAAACTCTACACTAAGAAACATGACTCTTAACTGTTTGTTTTATGCTCACGAGGCCCCCTGTGCGAGGGACCACTGGGCAGACTCTCTTGCACTCTGCTCATCCATCAAAGCTCAGAACAAAGAGGCCACACACCCTCCTAACAACACTGGGTGCTTGTTTTCTTCTCATATCTCCAGTAACATTTTCCCCTAACTACCTCCTTTCTCTGGCTTCTGGAGACAATGGGCTCAGGCTACAGAGAGTTGGCTGTTTCATTACGATCATATAATATCACCTACTCCATCCAGAGCCTTCTGTTTACACAATGGGGGCTACACACAGCCACAGCCTCTCTGCATAAAAGCCAGAGCTGTGGGAGGAACAAAAGAAGAAAACAGACCAAAAAACCATCAGCCAGTAAACTGCAGAATTAGAGACATGGAAGTGACAAGTGAAATGGGGAGGCATTCAGGGGGCAGAGAGAGAATAATCCTGAGAGGGAACAGTAGACACTGGCAATGGAAACGGGAGACAGAAGAGCAACAGGGGTGCCATGGCAACATGAGCTGCACGGAAAGCAGAGTTCTGAGAGGCAGCAGGAAGAGCGGGCCCTGCGCTGGAGGTAAGGGAACCCAGGGACGCCTCAGCGAGGGCATCATAGTGAAACACCAAATGTGGGCTTTGAGGTTCCAGGCGTAAGCTCAAATATAAATCCCCATTAGCCACTTCTGCCTTGGCTTCCTGTCTATGACCACAATGAGGGCACCATCTAACAGGAACAGGAGAATGAAGGTGCCACATCTGCCCCAGATCAGTGCTTATCTGATGCTCTCTCCTTCCGTATCCTGGAATAGGACTGTCTTGCTCCATCCCCACCTGGTATCTGTAACATGCACAATGTGTCACTGATAAAGCTGGGGACAGCAGACATGCTTAAGGAAATGGGCCACTGCCTACTCCTGCCGAGTTCCAACCCCTACCCAATTACAAGTTTGGAGGACAAAAGTTAAATATTCCTCTCTGAGGAAAACGTGTTAGGGATGAACTGTGTACTGCACCCCATCTCCCTCAGCTTACCAATCCACTCCAGTAATATGCATGGGCTAACTTAGTCCAGAATCAGCAGCTGTTTAAGCAAGTAGAAGCACTGAGCAAGGAAGTTTGTCTCCTCTCCTGCTGGCACTAACAAGCAGACCTTTAAATCTCCCACTGCCCCAATTCTAACTCCTCTTGGCAGCATTTAAACGTCTCCTATTTTACAACAAACTGTAACACAAACCCCGTCTCCATCTCTAGACCTCACAGCACAGGCCTCCCTCCTCCCTTTTCCAATGAAGCTTCTAGAAGAAGATGCCTACAAGGGCTTCTCTGACTTTGTCACTACCTCACTGCACTGTAACCTGCTGCTTGTGGCTCTCAGGCCCAGGCCAGTCACCACTAGCACAGGTGCTGCTATGTCTGGTGTACACTTTCAGCCTTCCTGCTGCCCCTCCTCCAGGGCCTGCTTTATTCTGTGGCTGCCCACTCAACCATGGCAATGCCTTCTTTGGCTCTGTTTCACATTTAGAAGCATGCGTTCCTGGCTTTCCTCTACACGCCGGTCCTTTCTCCTTAGAGTACACCCATCCTTCTCCCTACTCCAGCTTCTTTCTATAAAGCCTACTCTCCTGTTGGCCCTATAAAGCTTCTGGTTCAGTCTCCAACAGCAATTCCTACCATTTGAGGATCAAACATCCTTTTGAGAATGTGTCAGAAGCACGGGCCTTCTCCCACCACAGACAACTATAGGAGCCTCACTCTCAAGCCTCCCAGAAACAAAGTCCTTGCCCACACAGACTTCCCAGGCTAATCGCACCCACATCTACGACTTCTCACTCCACTGACTGCTTTAAATCTTTCCCTCTTGCTCATCACATCTTTCTTCTGAAGTTCAAGTCTACGGTTTCATCTTCTGGATTTCTCCTCAGGTATTAATAAATAGATATCAAATCAAATGTGTCCAAAAAACGAGCCCCTCACTGTCCTTCAGATTCTGTTTCACCACCTAAATGCCCCCATTAGTGGATGAAACATCCAGCTGCAGCCAGAAGCCACATGCCATTCCAATGGACTCGCGCGCCACAGCTCTATCAAGTCACTCCATCCCTTCTACTCTTCTAATGTCTCACGACACTGGTCCTCTTCCCTGCCTCTGCTGTACCGCCTCTGTCAGATCACAGCTGGTCTCCAGGCTGAGTCACTAGTCCCCTCTCTGGATGCCTTGCCCTACCCTTGCTGCGTGTCAGGAAGGGCACTGCTGAGCAGCACAGATCTTCTCCCACTCACAGTCCTCCACCCGCTGCCCCACTCTTCCTAGGAAGTACCTGTGCCCCAGAAGGACGAGAAAGGCCCCCACAGCCCAGCCTCAGCCATCCCACCAGCTCTTCGGGCACCATCCTGAGCCTCAGGGGCCAGAGACTGCCAGCACATATGGCTACCAAACACCTGGAGTGGGCCAGGCTGGCCGAGCTGCACTCCACACAGAGTTCACGAAGGACTTCAGAACTGATGGAAACAATACCCTATAAAATGTTTTTCACACTACTTGTTGAAAGGTCAATAGAGATATATTGAGTTATACAAACATTAAAGTTTATTGTTGTTTTTATTTTCCTAATGCAGCTACTTGAAAGTTTTGAGTTCTAATGTGGCTTGCATTTGTGGCCACTGTTATATTTCTCTGGACAGCGCTGCTGTGGACGGTGTCACTCTGGGCAGCCGCTCCACTCCCGGTCCACTCTGGAACGTGAGCAGTATAACAATATTTAGTAGGTGCTGAGACGAGCTAGCAGGAGAGCAGAGAAAGAGCGACAACCTGCTGGGTGCTCACTGTGCTTCCTCGTCTCCCCACTTGGGTTAACTCCTGGAAGACTTCTTTTTTGTGTGTGTGTGGAACTGGGGACTGAACTCAGGCCCTTGTGATTGCCAGGCAAGTGCCTATTCTACTGAGCCATCTCCCCGGCCCCAAAACTTCTTCTAGAAGACTCTCCTGCTCTCACCCAGTCGAAGCCTCTCCCACTTTCCCCCATGGCATGCGGAGCACAGTCCCACCCTCGCATGCAATGCTGCACTCTCTTTTCTGTTTCTCAGTTCTCCAGCTACTTTTAAGGTCTCTGAAGGCAGACACAGCTCGTCATAGTTTAACAAGGTCTGGCACAAAACAGCTGCTCGAAATGCTACATGAGTAAGTTAATACCTCGCACAATCAATGCTTGTGATTCCAGGCCTGCTGATAACAGAAGAATGGAGATCTCATCACAGGGAAGGCACGCCTTTGGGCGCAGCAGCTTTATTCTTCGAGCCCCACCCCACAACACACATGCTGGCTGGTGCTGAAGCACGGCAGGACCCCTGCTTGGGGGAGGGTCGGGGGCCTGAACACAGAGCCCTGCCTGCCGCAGCCCGCTCCGCCTTAACTCAGGAAGCTGCACTGCAGCACATTCTGCAGTCGCGACTGAAACCCGCAAGTGGAAAAGAAGAGAACTCAGTCAGAGCAAGGTCACCTGGAGAACTATCCTCCAGGGAGTGTGGCCAGTCTAAATGCATTCTGCATTAGGCCTTTCAAAGCCTTCAGAGGAGTGGGGCCTCAGCCACGACCCTAGTCCACATCATCCCACCTCCCTGTGTAGCTCAGCAGGTAGAGGAGAAAAAGGGGCCTCCAACAAATAAGCCAGGCTGCAAGCCAGGGAGCTTCCCACAGCCAGCAGTTGGGAAGCGCACACTCAGCGTGAGCTGGTGCAGTGCAGACAGCCAGGCTGGAAAATCGTTACCGACTGGGGCTGCTGGCCAGCTGCTCTGGCGGGAGCAACGATGAGGGCCTGGGCAGCAGGGCGGCAGCAGACAGGAAAACAGAGAAGGGCTCTAATCGTGGGGATAGGCACCGCTGCTGCCGGCTGGCACCAGCTTTCCAGCTCCAAGTTTTACTCAATGGCAGGACTTCACCTAAGAGGGAGCCAGCATCCTTTTAATGTATCTTCTTGTGTTTAAGCTACCTTGAGATGGTTTGTTTCTTGCAAAGAAATAATTCCTGGTAAAGATAAAGAAAAATGATTTAAAAAATGTTTAGGTGTTCGTTTACTAAGGTATTCTTTCATTAGTAGAAACTACTACGGTACATTCTTGTTTTATTCTGGTAAAACCTCTAGTGGCTGCCTTGTTCCTCTAATTTTAGTATTTACATTATTTCTCAGTTACATGTACAAGTTGTTCTGACAATTTATAAAAATACTACAAATATTTTTTAAGATTATCAATTGGCAATCAATCTTTACCATCCCTATATTTTTACTAAGGATGTAAAATAAAATCAGAACAGTGCTCACTTAAAATTTATAACAAATTTTGTAAGATAAAAATAGAAAAATTGTTATAGGTGGTCAAAAGACACTAAACTAAATATATGTCTGATTTTAAATACACAGAATACGCAAAAGCTATCTCAGAAAACAGGTAGGTGTTTACATCTATATATAAATATATGAAAATGTACCCACAGTTTTCTCATGTACACAGAATAAATTTATTTTTATTTTTTTATTTGGCAGAACTGGGGATTGAGCTATCTTCCCAGCCCCCAGAACAAATTTAGACCAAAAAATAGTTTCAAAATAATGCTAAATGTTTTATTACCATTACTGACATATTAGTAATGAACATATGAACCTTATTAGACAATATGGCTCATTCATATGCCTGAAAACTGAGCAAGTGTCTGCAGTGATTTAAGCATCTTATGATTTACTTTCTTTTATTAAAATCCCATTTGGTGGGAAATCACTCTCTCTTGGTATCCCAAGTACAATGTCTTGTACTAACTGCTACTGAAAAGCTTCATTAGGAGAAACCTTTCTCATAGCTTCATTATGTCCACCATAAAAACATCCTAGAGATATCAAAGCTACATCATTTTCTGAAAATCCTAACTGAGACAGGAAGCTGAAAGTGAGCTATGCTTGTCCCAAGATAACTACCTAAAATGAATACAGTGCGAGTTTTGGCCCGTTTCCACTTCTTTTCTAGCACATAAGTACTGGGAGGAACAGAGAAATGGAAATCAGATAAAATTCTCACCGGCTCCCGGAGGCGCCAAGAGCCCTGCCGTTCTCTCAGGTCCCAAAGAAGCCGTGACAAGATACTCTACTAAGCCATTACGTTAGCTCTGCTTAAGATATCCCTTTCTGTGTGTTCATGAATAAAGGTAACACATCCCTAACAAAGAAAATCCCAGTGGATATTCTGCAACCTTTTATAGTAATAATTCACTCAGCGAAGAAACATCAACAGATAGTAAGGTAAAGGGGGAGGAATTGCTGCAAAGTACAAGTATTTACAATCTTGAAATCCTCACAGAACACTCATTATGAAGAGAAAATAAATTTATTTATAATGGAGAAATCTAATAAATACCACTGTAACCAAATGATCAAAGTTAACCTAATCAATAAATACCAGGGCAAAGTGCCTCAGGCGCCTACTGATGGAAACATGGACAAGGACACCACACACCTCCTACAGGGAGCCTAGTACACACATAGAATCCACACCTAATCACAAGGCAACACAGATGAACCCACACAGAGGGGCCTCTGTAGAGCCACTGCCCTGTAGTCACTAAGAATATTCATGTTAAGAAAAAGCACTGTTCTGGTTAAAAGAAACATGGCAGCAAAAAGCAATGTATGATCCTGAATTAGATAAAAAATCATTTGTTAATATACAACACCAGAAGCAATAGACAAATGTATGAGCCAAATGCTACACCATCATGCCGCAGCATCTGTGAGAAAAGCCCTCTAGGGATTCAGGCTGAAGTATTTAGAGTTGAAGAGTGAGGCTGCACCATATTCAGGTCAAAAAAAAAAAAAGTATACAAACACACAAATGAGGTAAAAGGCCAAGAACTGGTGAATTTAGGTGAAGAGGGTACTATTCCATTATACTTCCTAGCCTCGTACCTTCTCAGCAGCAGAAATCTTTCCAGTTAAAAAGTAAACAAATACAATAACAAGGTCTCATGAGAAAACCTTTTCATTCACACTCCCCTTTCCACCAAACCAGGAGGATGGCAAGCCAGCACAGCTGGGGCAGCAGGGAGCCCCGAGGATCCTGGTTCTCTCAATCAGTTCTGGATTTGTTACTGTGCAGAGTTCAGGTCACATGAACGATTAAACCCCTTACTCATTCAAAAAATACTATATGAAATAAAGTTGGCATTCAGATCACTGTGATTACGTTAAATCCTCCTAAAATACTAAAACAACTCCCAGGACTTCAAAGGGCACTAGCTCAGCCACTAGATGAAACCCCCTGATTTCACCTGTGGTGACACAGCTGTGACTTCCCAGATACAGCAAGCTCAGAGTGGCTCTGCCTGGAAGTCTGCCCTATACGCCAACCATGTCTTCACCAGCTGGTTCCTGGCCCCAGAGGGGCCTCAGCACAGCCTCCTCAGACACAGCCTCCGAGCTCTTGGGACACCTGTGCATGTTTTGTCACTGCACTTGTGGCGCTCTGTATTATGTCTTGTTTTCCACGACCTATTTTCCTACTTTACACTGACTCAGTTCTAACAGATACTTCGACCCATGCCTAAATTAGAGGCTATTTACAGGCATAAAGGAAAGGCTCCCTTAATCCCCTTACCTGAGAAAGGAACTAGATACAAACAAAACAGAACAGTGACCAAACACTAACAGGTATTCTCATAAAGGATTTCTGGGGTATTTGGCCAGGAAGGAAAAACCCATCCAAGGAACAGCTTCAGGCAACCACAAGCACTCAGCCCGTACTTAGGCCCTTTAGGAGAGCGAGGCAACCGAATCAGCCCTCTACTGCACAGGGGCTAGAGCCTTTTCCTCAGAGCTATTTCTCCAGTACACATGTGCAGCCTCCTTAACAGGGAGGGAGGCAGGAACCAATCTTTCAGAACACCTCTGGCCCTTAGGCTAACACATGGGCATCTTTTTACTGAATTCATTATTTAAAGAAGAGGCAAATGGTAAATGTTAACTCAAATGGGGGGGGGGGAGAATTACATCACTGTGTAATTCCTTTAAAATGTAATTTAATAAAAGTTCAATTAAAGGATATGTACATCAAAATTTGTATCCACAGGTAGCTTTTTTAAGATCATAGGCTAGTCATAAGTTTTTCTTGGCCAACTCTTCAGATTTTAGTGACAAAAACTTGTCAGTGTATTTCTGTTTCCCATGAGGTTCTTTTGTGCCCAATCAAAAAGAAGTATTTGGTTAATGTTACATAAAAGGCAACTAAGCAAATAATTCAAAAACCTAATTAAATCCTAGTAAATATAAAATTTATTTAATCTTTATTTTTTAGCATACTCTATTAACCTCTAGGCTGATCTAACACACACACACACATGTGCGTGCACGCACACACGTGCACACGCCCTATGCCAAATGACTATATAAACGTGTTTTTTTTTTTTTTAAACATTTATTTATTTATTTATTTAGAGAGACAGAGACAAAGACAGAGAGA
>NDGM011249140.1:2851-19391 GCA_002564305.1 Octomys mimax
AAAGTAGCTGTATATCTATCCTAACTATTTTATATATACAGATACAAAATGATCCTTCATTTATATCTCCTTTGTTTTTGGTTTTGTCAGAGATGGGTATTGCATTGCCATTTATATATTGTAGGTGTGTGAATTCAGCAAAATAATCAAAGTAAGTTTTCATGTAGCAAGAAATGTGATGGGGGAATGAGGTATTTGATACCTGCACAAAGAATAAGAAAATTATATTACTTATTTAAGGAATAATGGCTTATAACATCTGTTAATTCAGGAGTTGTCTGAAAAGGACATTGAATCAATGACTGCTATAAATCAAGGAGAATACTTGATGGAAATGACAACTGCATGATTTATATCAGATTTGCGCCATGTGTCTGTCCTAGTCTAACTTAGGTAAAAATGATTCTGAAACCATTTTGCAAGGCAGGCAGAGCACCCTCCCTCAAGAAACCTGAGCTGCCAAAGGCTGCACTGTGTCAAAGGCGCTGCATGGGAAACAACAGGCACAGAAATAAGCCACTGCACTATGAGGATTCATGACCAACAGATATAGCTTTTTTTTCTTTTTTTTTGGAACCGAGGCTTGAACTCAGACCCTTA
Organism: Octomys mimax; assembly: GCA_002564305.1. Taxonomy (NCBI): domain Eukaryota; kingdom Metazoa; phylum Chordata; class Mammalia; order Rodentia; family Octodontidae; genus Octomys; species Octomys mimax. The sequence goes on from NDGM011249140.1 coordinate 3,452, forward strand.
CACTTGCCAGGGAAGCGCTTATTCTACTGAGCCATCTCCCCCGCCCCTATATTTTTAAATATTTTATTTATATTACTTCCTGTGTGTAATATATAATGCTTCCGCTTCTTGTAGGAAGTTGGTTTGTTTACATAGCATATCTTAATTCATTTCTTTATACCTTTCTCTTGCCCCCCACCCTAGTATCCAAGTATTTCTGCATCAACTTGCTTTTTTGACACATTACACAATTTTTTTTCACTTCCTGTAGGAGGTGTAGAATTGGTTCATGTACAGGAAACATCCCACACATCCCACTTCTTTGTTTCCTCTCTCACATCAATTCATCCTCTTACCATTTGAGAAAGATCTATCCCCCTTTCCTACTGCCTGTATTCAACTTGCTCTTAGTTTTTACTGTGGGTTGTTGATATAAGAAAACACCACGTGTCTGATTTATTTCACTTAATTTTTTTTTTCTAAAGGTACAACTCCTTTACAACAAATGACTCTTAAACAACAGCAGAATTTAAATATTCCACACCCACAATGAGTACTGTGTGTTTATGATCATAATTTCCAGTTATCTCCATCAATGTGCACTTTTTTATTGCTAGAACATAGATTATATATTGGATATATTGTATTCCCAAACTGCTTATAGTTTATTTCCCATCTCTGTCTTTTGCAATTTCTAAAATAAAATTATAGTCTTGATAATTTCAGTGAACACGTAGTTCAAACCTACAGAGAAATTGTCTATTTTATATAAAATTATTTGAATATTAAATTACTAAATATGGTAGTGTAAGCAAAAATAAATTTTACCTTGCAACTGTTACACAGATATCTTAACATGAGATGAAAAACCAAATAAGACCTCTGAAAGATTACAAATTTGCCATTTTTATACTAAAGATTTAAATTCAATAGCTAATGTGGTAGCTTAGATTTTAAATTTATTTACATTTATTTTTTCCATGATTTAATTTAATCAGGATTTTTTTTTTCCAAGTTTCATCTCACTTATTTGCCATGATTTGACGTCCTAGTTCTGCAGCGACATCTTACGGTGCTGCTTTGCACAGCCATTTAATAATGCCTGGCAGAAGTGATCATTGTCCTAACAAATTTGATGCAAATAGGATCCCTGCCTGTGCTCAGAAAGTGACAGCAATTAAACCCAGGCCATGAGCATTATTTTTCCCCATGTGTTCTCGCTTATGTATAATTTCCTTATCCTAGTCACTATATAATTTTCAAGACACCATAAAATACGTACTCGTATCTGAGTAGCTGACAACATATACTGCATCCACTGAGACAGAAGGCAGAATGAAGCTGTGGAGTGGAGAAAGGAGACAGCAGTAACGGATCACAGAAGCTGGCATTTGTTGGTGAGAGTTTCCACTTCAAAATTTTTAGCAGTGCAAATTCCTCTATTATTTTTGGTGCTTTTCACTGATTATGATCACCAGGAGTTGAAGGAAAGAGAAAGAAAACTGAGGTCTTGGTAACTCACAGATATAAGCTGAAGTTCCTTGCATTCATGAATTTGAATTTTTCCTTTTATTTTTCTAAGTGTGGTCCTTTGACCGAACAAAGCACTTCATTAAACCAAGAAGAAATTATTCATTTTTATGATTTTATGATTAAAGTCAAATTGTCAAGACTTCTAATTGGCTTCAGAGAATCATTTTACAATCTGTTAGGAAAATTTAAGTGATAAATAACTCATCAGTAATTTAAAGATTAAAATTATTTTATGTCAGCGTGTTTCATATTTATTGCTATAAAATATGCTAAAAATAACTTGAAGACTCACCTTTGAGCCAGTAAGATTTCAATATATGTATAAAATGGAATTGATGGTAGAAGTACAAGCTACTGCTAAGTAATTTCTGTGTATATTGAGAGAATATAATAAAAAGGAAAAATAACAAATATGACATTAAAATTCTTACTTAATGTTTGCAGTCAGTAAATGATCCACAAATTGCGTACAACAGTTAATTGTACCTGAACAAGAACATAAAATTCTATTATATACATATGAAAACATACTAGCTCTTCTATTTTAAAAATCACGGGTAGGTACAGAAATTCCTAAATTATTATATAATAACTTGTGAATGTCTACACATGCAAAAATTACTAGCAAGCTATAAGGATCCCAATCCTATTTATAGCATAGTGGACATTTTCCTGTGAGCATAAGTGCTCTAAACTGTGAAAGACAATGTGTCTAACCACAAGGTGGGTCTGATTCCACATTATGTAAATTCTGTGGAAAAACAAAATTGCACGTCTTTATTGCTGTTACAGCGTACATCTACACATCCCCTCTGAGCTCCTAGCTGGGGCTTTGGAAAGTAATAATACTATGGGAATAAGACCCTGGATCATGGTTGCAAGACACAGATTAGTCACCTTAATGGTTTAATATAGTTCTAGGCATAAATAATGGATTTACTGATAGGAGAGGTCCACCAAGGGTGTAGGTAGCCTCCACCAAGAGCTTGCAGCCCGGACAGAATACAAATGTAAAGAACAAGCCGGCCTGCCTCTTCCTGCCCACTGAATAATGGACTGTTTCTCGTCTCCATCCCTGTCTTCCATGATGACCTGCTTTGGGCACAGTTGGCTACAGAATGCAACGTTTACAAACAGTGAGCTAAAATAAATAATTCCTATTTTAACTTGTGGGTGTCCATCGATATTCCAATAGTAAAATATGGAAATAGCTTAAAGTTAAGAACACATATCTGCAAACAAACTGCAAGTGTGGTATTTTTACAAAGGGTGTATGTGGTATTCTCTTACTAAGAGTCCATATTTGGAATAGCTCACTTTTAAAACTTACAATATCATGCTTCATGTAGAAAGACATAGATAATAATTTGTTTAAGGTCATAGATTATACTTCCCATACTTATAATAGGGTTGAATAGTTTTAATTGAATAATGGCAGGGTAATTAGAAAGAGAACGGTTGGAATCTAGCTTGTGTTTGCTGATGGTAGAGGTTATGATGACTTCCAGGTCTGTGACCTAGAGAAAGCAATTGCTCTACCAAATGAAGAAGTGTAGGAAACAGTAAGATATCTTGTGCTGAATTAAAAGGAAATGTAAGATGACTGTTACAGAAACAAGAGATCAATGCAAAGAGTAGTGTTCAGTGAGTTGTGTGGCATGTCATTCTTAAAGCTCAAATTATAGAAAAGTTGAGTATGGCAATCATAGTGCAAATAATGCGCTGTTACATAACACTTTGTAAAAGAACCACGCACCTACTTTGTTCGAAGCCATGTATTCTTAAATTCAAGTTATTTTCAATATTTTACCATTGGAAAACCATTCAATCTACAAATGTGGTGTAACTTCCATCAGTTATAGGACATTACAATTACTTCTTGGAGACCTAGAAAGTAACTTTTCAGTATTTAAAAATAAAACACCTCTGCACTGGACTCTAAATGATGTCACAGTGAGCACATAATAATAAATGCACATATATCAATATGATATAATAAACATATGTAACATAAAGGTCTGTAGTTTATTTATTTAATTATTTTTTTATTTTGGTGGAACTAGGGATTGAACTCAGGCCCTTGCGCTTTCCAGGCAAGCACTTATTCTACTGAGCTATCACCCCAGCCCTAAGGTCTGTGGATGTTTTTAACGTACAAATTCTAAGTAATAAATTTATTAAATGTAAGTATAGACTTATGAATAAAATAAATTGGCTCTGTCATAAAAATTAAAAGAAAAAATCAAACTTTAAGATGGTAAATGGGAAATACTTAAAGAATACACACAATAACTGAAGAAAAACAAGACTCTTTCACTTGCTTCCTATTCAGAGTATAGGTTAAGTGAAATGTTTAGATTCATTTACTGATTGAAAAGTAGTATAAGATTGGATGAACTACAAAAAAGCAGCTTTTATTATGCAAAAGTACAATAACAAGTTGGAAGACAACTGGAAGGAACAAATATAAACTGATGAGTCTCAGCGTTCTAATTTGCTAATTTTGTATTAGCAGTTTTACATCTTTTTTTCTGATATGAATCATCACAGGGAAGAAAACAGGCAAATGATTTCCTGGCTGTGAAAAACAACTTTGCTTCATTACATAATTTTAATTTACTCTGGTTTGTATTTGGAACACTGAGAATTCAATAGAGAAAATCTTGCTTTTTAACCCAGCCATGCACATTTACATAACTGTACATTGAAAATGTGAACAAATGGAGCTCCCTCCTCATCCCAGTTGTCAGCCTCTGCTTCTTCTTGCCTTTCAAACTGAAGGATGTGATGCCTGTCAAATGCAGATTTAGTCTGACCAGTGATGGAGATAATTTTTCCCCTAGGAAATATAAGGAATTTATCTAATTAAGTGACAATAAATGCTAAGCGCTTGTGAAGTATAGTATTATCAACACAAAATCTAATAGGAGCTACCATTCAGTAAGTGCTTATATAAAATTTACCTTTTTTACTTGACAGAGATGAGAGAACAAAACTTGAGGCAATTATCAAGTTCTACCAAGAGTCTTCAATAGCAGCTCATACTTTAAATTCAGCTCTGAAGGCCCTAGACTATGGAAACAGATAAAAGCTCATAAGGCTAAACCTCCAGGTGCAATTACTTAATATCTTACTTTACTAGAATGATGATTGCCCTTAGGCTAGCGGCCCAGCAAAAACACATGTAATTAAACTTCTGAAAAAGGTACCATCATGCAGAACTTCAAATTATCTCTATAATTTATGATTTTACATCTACAGCGACTCTGCTTAAGTAAACAAAAAAAGAACAGCAACAGAAAATTTATAAGTACTACATGTGAGGAGAGAAAAATTACATGGCCACAACATAAAGGAGAACCTGCAGACCACAGATAAGTCTCCGAAGGGTGAGTATGGTGATGACCGCAGACATAGAGCCTAAGTCAGCTAGTCTCAAGGTTCAGGAAAGAGTAAGAGTAAAGAAAGAAAATGTTTATAAGGAACGAGAGTCATTAAAACAAATAAAAATATGACATATTGGTCAGGTGTGGTGGGATAAACCTGTGATCTCCATGCTCAGGAAACCCAGCCAGGAGAACCATTGCAAGTTTCAGGCCAGCCTGAGCTACGGAGTACGTTCAAGTCTAGCCTAGAATCCAGAAGGAGACTCAAGCTACAGTAAGAGAAAAATAGTATGAGTAGATATGTAAAACAACTTGAAAGAAAAAGCTCATAAGATGGTGTAACAGCAGATTAGGTACAGTTGAACAAATAATCAGTTTATTTTCCTGTAGGCAAGAAGGCAATATTTAGATTATGTATTATAGAGTGCAAAAGCTAATGGGATGTTGAGATGATATGTTAAAGAATGTACAACTTAAGAATTAAAATAAACCCTTCCTGTTTCTTATCTTTCTCTCTGCAGCTTTCGCTCTTTGTTGTGCGTCTTTTCAGGCAGGCTCTAGCTGTGTGGTCTATACCTTGACCTCTTCGTATAGTGGTCACAAGTTGCCCTACCAAAGCATGGTTCTCCAAAACACCAATATTTCTTCTGTACTTTATAGCCAAGATGAGTAAATAGAAAGGAGGCTTGGGAAAATTACAAAGCTATCATTTTTTAATATGACATTATTATATTCATAGAAAATATACTGAGGTATTAAAAATAAGACACAGGGGCTGGGGTTATAGCTCAATGGTGCAACGCCTGCCTATGAGGTCCCAAGTTTCATTACTGGTACCAGAAAAATAAAAGGCTATATTAAGGTACATAAAAAAATATTAGACATAAAACCAAAATTATAGTATGCAGCAATAAATTTAAAATGGTGTTTAACTTGGGCATGAGGGGCCTGAGAGGTGGCTCAGTAGAATAAGTGCTTCCCTGGCAAGCACGAGGGCCTGAGTTCAATCCCAGGTTGTGGAAAAAAAAAAAAAAAAGGCATGATTGTACATGCCTATAATCCCAGCACTAGGGAAACTTAGTCAGGAGGACAGTAGCAAGCTCAAGACTAATCTAGTGACATAGTGAGTTCAAGGCCAAACTAGGCTGCATAATGAGGGACCTGGGGAGATGGCTCAGTAGATGTTTCAATAGAATAAGCCTTTGCCTGGCAAGCGCAGGGTCCTGAGTTCAATCCCCAGTTCAACCAAAAAAAAAAAAAAAATGTACTTAGTGAGACCCTATCTCAAATGAAATGAAACAAAATAAAAATTGATGTTTAGAAGTTTCAAAATAAATATCATTCAAATAACTCAGTGAGGGACCGCAGAGATGGCTCAGTGGAATAAGCGCTTCCATGGCAAGTGCAAGGGCCTGAGTTCAATCCTCAGTTCCGAANAAAAAAAAAAAAAAAAAAAAAAAAAAAGCTCAGCAGATTAAAGCACCCGCTTAGGCAGAGTGCAGCGGCCTTATCCCAGGCATGTTGTGCCAGCCCCGCCCACTGGGCGTGCTAAGAGGGTGATTGAAATCTGGCATGGTTCTGCACACCTGTAATCCCAGCACTTGGAGGCTGAAAACAGAAGAATCACTGAGTCCGATCTACGTAATGAGACCCTGAAGACCCTGTAGACCCTGGACTAAATACAATAAAAAAATAATAAAATAAGTTTAAAATTACAAACATGTAATAATAGACAAAATATCTGGACATAAAAAAAGAAAGAAAGAAAAATAAGTAAAAGAGAAAAAAATAGGGAAATGGAGTAAATGGAACATCTAAAGATAAAATGCGAGACATAAATTCTGCCATAGGAGTAACTAAAATTATCTGTACACGCACATATTAATTCTCACAACTGAATTTGTTACGAGAGTTCAGCAGTAAAACAAGCAGTATAAAAGGCGCATATCAAAAATTTCTTTCTTTTTTCTTTTTGTATTTTGAGGAAGGTTCTACAGGGTGTTCTGGGTCTCACTACTAGAAAGGACACATAGTAATCCACCTGTTTACAGCCTCCCAGGAGTCAGGATTACATGTGTGAGCCACCATGCCCAGTCTCAATTGCCATCTCAGTGTGCCGCGGGGGCAGGGCCGGCATAGCAGGCCCAGGGATCGAACCCCTGGCTCCTGCGCCTGCTTGCAGGCACTTTAATCCACGGAGCTATTTGGCCAGCCCTCAAAAATTTCTAAGCTAATACATATGCTACAATGAAAAACAGACTACTGAATGAAGTAATATTAGAAAATGCGAAAATATATTAACTCCTAAAGCAAAAAGCATGATATATACTAGAAAAATCTGAATATTTGTAAATATTATTTATTAATTATATAGAGCAAAAATGTCCATAATCAAAGAAAACATGAATCCATAATCCTCCCAAGTAATAGAAAACATATCAATGACCAGAAGAAACCTAAACAAAACAAATGAAAAGCTACGATGTAGTGAATAGAGAGAATGTAGCACCCAAGAACTAAGGAGTATAAATTCACCTGAAGCTTACATAGTAGCTTTATTTATTTGGTACAGGGCCTCGCTCTGCAGTTCAGCCTCGCTCTGCAGTCTTAGCCTCCCCATTTTATGGGTTCTCAGTATAGAAACCAGACCAGAACCCAATATTAAAATTTATAACCCTTATTGCCGGGCCCGGGACCACTTGACCATACTCACACAGGAGAGGACCAATGGGGAGCAACCTTAGAAGTATAGAGGTTTCAAGACTAGACATTGCATCCTGTTTGCCATACAAACTCGTCATTTAACACAGAACAGTACCTTTAGGGACAGGTGACCATTCCCCAGCATGCATTCTTTCTGAGAGCACTGTTTGTTTCTACTTTAACATACTTCTGCCTATGAGTGGTCTTGATGACCCCAGTAACACCTTCCAGTGGGTTAGCAATAGCTTGGCTATTTTGTACAGTTAGACACTTTTCGACCTTTACTTTGATTCATTTTGTAGGTCTTTGCTGGGAACTCTCAATCTATTGATTCATCGACAGTACACCAAGCCTCTTTGTGGTCTTACAAGGAAGCAGAGTTACAGAAAGTTGAACAGAGTAATTTTTTACATTTAGTTTTACATTAACTCATTGCACCCAGCACTGAGATTACAGGTGCATGCCACCATGCCTATTTTTGGTGGCCTGCATGGCACACCTGGAGAAGATTTATATGACTAATCTTCAAGATATTAATCAGTAAAAAATGTGTAGATATGACCAATGGCTACCTGTGTCATTAATCTTTTTTAATATTATATCCTAAAAGAATTTATATGAGCAGAATGAATTTTTACGTGTCATTTTTAGCTTGTAGGGCAAGGGACATATTTAGTAATTGTTTCTTTCTTTTCTCTTAATATTAGTTTTATGTTTGTATCTGTTTGTCATCCACCTTCCTTGACAATGGAAGTATAAAGTTTGACATAAATAAATCACCAAAAAATTTAATTGGTACCTATTTTAGTGATTACATTATTGCCTTTACAGTGTGATACAGATTTTCTCTTATGAATTTCAAGAGCAGATTTTATGTACTATACACTAGAATTGTATCTGTGTATTCATTCAATAGAAAATTAAACAAAAAATTTGGTTATTCTCTAAATCTAAATTCCTTGGATGCGATAAATATTTTGTGAATCATTGGAAATTCTAGGCATGACATGAATTGGGTTGTATTCAAAAGATATTTGCCAAAATTTGTCAGACAAACTAATGTGTTTCCTATTTTTCCATTATGCAATTTTTTATTGCATAATGCAACAGAAAAAAAGGCTACTAAGCCTTAACAGTATACAATACAATAGGGACTCAGTGTCAGATTACTTAGAACACAGTCATCTGGAATAAACGCTTTTATTCTCTTCCTATGTATTTTGTGGAGTTTACTACATACATTATGTATTCTTTGTTATGTATTTAAATATTATCACTTCTGTTCTTTCCAATTATTTTGCAACAGAAAAATGATAATGTGCTTCCTTCATTCCCAAATATGAGAATAAATTAAAATATACTTACAAAATAATTCCAATCCAATTTTACTTGAAACTGATAAAAACGTCTCAGTAAACTTAGAAAAAATAATTTTATTCATTCCCTTGAGAAACTTTGTATTTGTTTTTTACAGCTTTCTTGCTAAATTTAAAATGTCTATATCCACAAGTGATTGCGAAGTGTCACCTGTGGCATACTTTAATTCTTATGTATTGTGATATTTGTTACCTCAAAGACCATCCTAATAAAGTATTACCATATTTCAGCTTTTCAAAACAAGGCAGCCAAATTAACATGGTCATAGGTACACAGGGAGAAAGTGTGCACCTAGCGTACAGAATAGAAAGCCTCACACTTCATCTACAGTCATGAACTATCCTATGCGTTTTAATGGGAACCCTACACACACACCTGAGTCTCGGTAATGTTATCCCAACAAGCAGATATGATACTTCATTTAACCAAAAGGGAAGACATTTGAATACATATTGTCAATAAAAGGCAATCTTTCTCCCAAACTTCAGAACTACCCTTTGCTAAATAAGAATTTTAATAATTGTCAAAGTCTCACGCAAACAGTGGTCTCCTAATTCTTGTAATCTTACCTGACATCCACTGTCACTCCCACCTCCTTCGGAAGAGGTGCCTAGAGATGTCTAGTAAAAGGCTGAGGATCATTAAGGTGGTAAGTGGCAGAGGACTTCGACATTAAATCCTTTAATGTTGTGAATTTTTATACTTTTATTACTGGAAAAAATTAATTCACATTATCATGTCTTATCATTAGTGTAGATATCACTTCACTTCTCTGTAGTAAGAACATTCAAAATCATACTTTCTCATGATTTCAAAGTGTACAATACATTATTATTAACCATATTCGCTGTAAGATGTCATAGAACACAAGTAATTACTCTTACCACCTAATTAAACAATGCACTTGACAGACTGTCTCCATTATAAAATTTAGAGATTTGTCACACTACTGATTCCAAAAGAAGTGAGTTCTCTATAAGATAGAAAAATGTTAAGTAGGTTTCAAAAGAGATTATATCATTTACTTTTCCTGCATGAACCAACATATATTAGGCAGGAATGTGGCTTTATTATATTGACCAGAAAAATGGAAATGGAAATATGATTTTTTATTCCATAATAAATTTCAGGTATAAGAATAGTGAATATAGTTTTTATTTCTGATATTTAAAGCACTATCATTTATTTCATTTTATTTTTATTAGGAAATTTTGGCAGAATGTAAAGCTTCCATTACCACGTGCAGTTGGTAAGTGCTCACAACCCCCAATTACTTGTCTACCCCTTTCCCTTCTCTTCCTTTCATCCTCTGGGTCCTTTCTTATTTGAGAAATATCTCCTGAGTTCCTGTTTTGTACTTTTTATTTTTCTGTTTAATTTGATTGTCCCACATAAGAGAATCTATTAGATATATAAGACTGTGAATATGCTTCATTATATTTAAACTCATAGTGATTCTCTTGTTTACAGCCTCCCAAGAACTGGGGAATCACAGGCATGCACCTCCATGACCAATCTCAATTGCACTCTCAGTGTGCCCTAGGGGAGTGGCCGGCACAGCAGTCCTGGGGATTGAACCACTGGCCCCTATGCCTGCTTGCAGGCGCTTTAATCCACTGAGCTATTTGGCCAGCCATATTTTCTTTATTCATTCTTCAGAGCTATATTTCATGAACTGTTTTTAAATGCTTATGTTCCTAAGTCTGGAAACATCATGATTAAAATTAGGAATGGTAAATTTTCATCTGTCTTTATTAGTTATTACACCTAATCCCCTATTTTCATCATTAAATATTAAAAATCACACAAATCATAGAATCATAACACACTACTGCAATATTGTTCTACAAATGGATAATACTTTCCCTTTCTTATTAAACTATAAGGTTGTTACAATGATTAAAAGATTACATTTATAAATCTGTGTTTGTCAACTGTAAAGATACACAGTAGCAGGTCTTTTACTACAGAAAGAGTGTATCCCTTCTAGGGTTTAAATTTCAGAAACAATCTCTAGTTCTGAAATATCTATGACTAGACTCTTATATGGGAAAGTAAAAGCACTATACAATACTGATATCCTATGCTGTTCCTCTTGAGCTAGCACCATTTCTTCTTTTAGATATTGTTGTACCACGGTGTAATTGTCTGAAAGCACCAGTGTCCATTTTATTATGAATACAACATAAATACAATAATTTACTCTCTCATATCATTACAAATATAGTGGAAAATTAAATTTGATTCATTTCCTTTAAATTTAAAAAGTCACTCTTCTCAAAATCAATGTATATATAGATATATTTATATCAAGATAAAAATGTCTCATATGTATAATGATATTGTTGAATACTCCAAAACTTGTCACAAATAACTATATGTCTAAAACTACTTGGATGAAACTAATTAAATTATCAGAATTTTCTTGCACCTATAATGTACACATAATTTAGAAAGATACAAGCCAAGAAAAGGAAAAAAGTTCTAAAATATAAAACTTTGCAATGATTTTCTACAAAATGATATAGTTCTTTTAAGTAGTGCCCTTATTTAACCCTTCCTTTAAACACATTCTGTTGAAATATATCCTTAATTTTAAAGAATGGTATAGAAATTAAAGTTCTTTTCTTAAAATAGAACAAAGTGTATCTTTTGACCCACTGGTATTTTGAGCCATATGTTCCAAAACTTCAGATGATTCATTTCTGACCTGTTCTACGAGACATAGCTGAAACTTAATAGGTCTTGTTCTACTTCTATTCCTTCTTCTTTTTGTCCTCTTTTCTGTCATTTTGTAGAGAGAAGGAAAGTGACTCAAACTCTACCAGTCACAATGTTCAATGTTCATACATTCTGTTAGTCATACACAGATACACAGGAAGAGTGTAAGTAATGACAATGACTATTTAATCTTGAGAAATAAAGTGACTGCGTGACTCTTCATTTTATGTGACCTAAACAATATTGCAGATTAAATTTGAGATACCTTTACAAATAATTATAAAGATATAATAAGCCAAATTTGTGCCAACTTGTGCCTAAAATTTGTACCTCTTTCAAAGCAGCAGGCCTTAGGAATACATTGAAAGAGGAGTTCACGGTTCTCAGAAGAACATGGGAAATCACCCCAATGTTAAGGATTCGTCTTTCCTGCTTTATGCCTCTGCCACCTGTCATGTTAAATGCAACATCTTTCCTTAGCATCTGAGGCACAGCAATTCATATTCTGTAGCACTTGATAAGCATTGTTCAACCTTATGACTTTTTTTTGAGTCAAGTGAAGCAGAACACATGCATGTGCTTGAGGTTTCATGAAGCAAACTCTACCAAGCGTTTGGAAGCAAAATACAACAGAAGCCTTTGATTCATTATAATCACTTTGCTCCCTCAAGGTTTAGAAAGATAGAATCTCCAACATGTTTATCGTACTTTCAGTGCAAAAGAGACTCTGAAAGGCAGCTCACCCTGCTTATGTACTTTGGACACAGCACAGTTCACTGGGAAAAGCTTTGGGAGAAACCCTGCCTTGAACGGACAAGACCAGAAGGTATCTGTCCTGGAAAGTATTTCTGTACACCAAGATGTTCTCTGATTCTGGAGAGACAGAAACAAACCTATTCCTTCTTATCACAGCATACTGGGTATTCAGCATTCTACAGCTATTCTAAGACCTGAATAGCAGAAAAGAAGGTTGTTGAAGAGTGCAGGATATCCTGGGACCCGCCAGGAAAAGAATTTCCTGGAATCTCGCAGCTTATGGATATTGCTTTCCTCATTTCATCCTCAGTATAACAGCAGGAAGACTAAGTGGTCAGTCAGGGAAACATAGAAGCCTAACTTGTTCATTAATAAACGTTGAAAGAAAAGGGTTCTTTGTATTTAAGTATTATCTTTAAATTTTTAAAAATATTTTATTCATTTTAATGAGAATAAAGGATAAAATGGCAATGAAACAGTTTCAAAATGGGTTAGTAGGACAGTTATAATGATTAATACATTACATCTTTTCTTCATAGTATTGAGAGGACAAGATGAAGACATATCACGTCTAAACAATATTAGTACAAACCTTTCTTCTCATTGAACTAAGACAAAGTAGCTGTATATCTATCCTATCTTGTATATACATACATATATATTTTATTATAACATAGGAATGACATAAATACTGTTTAATATTGGAGAGTGTATACTTAGGCCATAGATTCTTAATTGGTAAAACATGTATATTTTCTATATTCTCCACTATTTTAATAATTACTACAATAAAAATAACCACAGTTTCTATTGCATTGTATGATGGAAGGATCACTGAGATAAAATGACAGAGTTTTATTTTCAAGGCTGTAATACTGGCAAAAGCCACATAATCATTATGGTTTTTGTGTGTGCATGTGTATGTGTGTGTGTGTGTGTGTGTGTGTGTGTGTGCGCGCGTGTGCACGCAGGGTCTCACTACGCAGCTCAGCCTTATAATGATCCTCCTGTTTTTAGTCTCCCCAGTGCTAGGATTACAGGCGCTTACCACCACACCCGGTCTCAGTGGCCTGTTCAGCATGCCAGGGGGGTCAGGATCAGCATGGCACATGGTACCAGAGATCGAACCCCAGCCCCTGCACTTCCCTAAGCAAGGCTTAGTTCACTGAGCTATCTCGCTGGCACTTCATTATGGCTTTTAACAGTACCACTGAATCAAGTCAGCGAAAAGATTGGGAAAATTATGGAACCAATGGTGTAAAGTACAAATCAACTTACTCAGCTCTCACCTTTCCACCTCTACTCTACTGAAAAACAATCAGAGATTAATCAGTGCGTGCATTTTTTCCATTTTCCTTTTATTCATTTCCTTTTTACCTCATGCAGATTTACTTCTAATTCACTAGAATTGTATTCTTAGAAGCTTTTCATGAAACCGTCCCCAATATCATGGTTAAAAAGCTCTTTATATCCAGTCTTTGAATATATGCTTAAAATTCAATAATTGATTTTATTACTTCTTTGTTTTGTTCTCACATTTTCGCTACTATTTTGCAAGTGACTTTCATGACAGTTTTGATTGCCAATTTTCTGACCCACACATTTCCTAAGATAGTAGCTCACAAGTAATTCAAAATAGTAACTATCTCTCATAAACTGCTATGAGACTATAGGGATTTAATCTTCAGGTAACAGAGTTCTAATTTTGTACTTGCAGAAACCTGGGATAATAAGTAACTTGTTTTTTATAACAAACACATTCAATACATAATAAATGCTCTCCCTATCTTGCTCTAATTTACAAAATATCTATTTATTTGGAATAAACACATACAGATTATAAGGTTAGAGATAGCCTACATTATACAATGTATCGATTATAGAAACTGTCCTATTAATCAGCTTTGAAACTGTCTCATTCATATTTATTTCTCAATTAAAAATAAATAAATAAAAGAGATAGCCTATGCTGTGATATTATCATACCACACATTTTATTTTTATCAAAGATTCAATTATTTTACTTTACTTTGTATACAAACTTCAAAGAAGTCCAAGTGTCATCCAGCTAAGAAGAAACAATTGTTGGAATGAAAAAAAATGTTTTGCATAGATTTTTAAGAGGGTCCACTGGTCAGAATAGTATATTACTTAATTATAAGAAATGAGCAAATATTTTAATCGGGAAAGACAATAGTTCCCTAACAAATAACCACATTTCTTTAAATTTTCACTGAAGACACTTACTTATATACATCAGGGAGAAAAAGAATGGAGTTAGAGTCAAAGATGTGTGTACTGAGTTTTCATTAAGTGCATCAAGAATAAGATTAAATAAGAGATATTTTGTGCATGCCAACATCTGAAATGGCATGGAAACCAGAAAAAAAAATAAAAGGAATGAAAGAAAGTTTTCCACTGTCTTCAGCAGGTAGCTTGACTATTCATTTTCTGTGCTGAGAAATTATAGTTGATTGTTTGAGTCTTTTGAGAAGAAAATGCTAAGAAAGAATTTTGTAAATTATTTCTTAAGAAAAATGTCAGCGAATAAAAGAGACAACGATCAGGCGTAGGTGGGCAAAGCTTTCTGAAGTCAGGTCTGCACACAAAAGTAGGACGGGGTAGAGGAACTACAGCCTGCATCAGACATCTGGGAAAGTCTTACCTCACTGGTTGGGCTGCAGAGTCAAGACTGCCTCAACCAGAGCCTGAATTTTGCAGGAGTGGCCACACTCTACTACTCCAGTGGTGTGCATCAGTTGACCGGAGCCACCTAGGCATAGCCTGCACATGAGCTACAGCAGCAGCCTCAACATTTCTGTAACTGGGCACCCTCCCAAGGGAGAAGAAATTTTCTCTGGGGCATTTAGAATTATGCAGTCCAAGGCTGCTACCCTAGAAACTAAGAAAATAATGTCCTAAGCTGCGAACTGGTTCTGTTTTATTTCTACATGCCTTTATGTTTAAAAACATCCACAGAAACAAAAACCAAAACCTACAGAGATGTAATGTGAAAGCAGAATACGTGGAAAGAGCTGCTGCACTGTCACCTGGTTATCATTAACCAAGAAGTTGTACCCGGAAGGATTAAAGTAGTGAATTCCTGCAAGGTCTTCCTGTCATGCAGTCCTGTCTAGGGAACACTGTACCTTTCAGAGGAAGGCTAAAGTTCTCAGCAAGCTTCACTGAGCCCAAGCACTGCTTTTTTCTTTACTTTATGGTGAACAGTCATATGTCAGAGTCAAGAAGGCTGAGTAGACGGAACAGTTCAGCTGTGTAGTGCTCTTAAGTGTGAGAAATAGCACATGCCTGCTTTCCCTTTTGTTTAGTTTTCAGCGATCGCATTTCATTCTCTTTCCTCACTCCAGAGGCGACAACCGTTCTATTTTAGTTTTTACTTTCAGTTCCTCAAAAACTGGAAGAACTTTTCTGTTCTGGAGACTTTGGGCAGCTATATCCTTTCACTAGGATATTTCTCTGAGTTT
>NDGM011249143.1:0-15419 GCA_002564305.1 Octomys mimax
TTACCCTGAAACCCTGAACCACAGTTTGTAGATCCTTTGTCAGTGTCAGCCATGTGGATGAGTTATGGCTATTGCTTGACCAATTTGCTCTCTGTGAAAGCCTGAGAGAATGTTTTCTTTTGAGGTCTAAGGCTTTTAATGGGTCTCTTTCTGTAAGACACAAAAGCCAACTTGAAGCTGCCATTTCCCTAAAACCCAGACATCATTTGACCCTGTGATGGAAGCAAAAGTCCTTGAAATTGGATGGAAAGGTTTATAAAATGAAAAAGGGCACTGTTTCTACTTTAAGAAAATCTATCCAGCTTTTTTTGTTATTTTAGATCTTATGGTTCTAATTTTTGTATTGGGATTCACCAATTATGGACAATCACGTGAGTAGAGCCCCTTTTCTCCAGGACATGGTAGTAGGAAGGATGGAAAGTTTATTTTAAGAAAATTGCTATTAAGGTTTCCTGTATTAAGTAAATGCTTTGAATTTTTTGTGTATTGGGATTTTCTCTTCCCAATTATCAAATATATAAGCAAAAGGAATGCCATTTCCAACAGAAGAGGAACAAATTGCTAAGAAAACAGGAATTCTGCATTATTTTATAATACAAAACAAAAGCAAAACATGTGGAAGAAAGTTTCAAGCCAAGTCTTAATTTCAGCAAGAGATTGAAGCCTTTGTGGCAAAATATTGTATTCTCTCATTTTTGCAAAGTTGTGCTAGTGATATGGTTCACACTGGAAAGTAAGAATGTAGGGAAAGGATCGCCCAAGATAATTTATCACAGTGACAACAACATCGCATGGAGTCAGAAAAAAGGCCTAGGTTCATGGCATCTTTAAAGGATTACTGTCTCTTTAACCCTCTGAGGACATTAATCTCCAAACTTCATAACTGTGTGTGTGGTCCTCATTTGTATAACAGTGTTAATATGTTCTGTCTGTCTCAATGGATTAATGTCAACTTTACACAAAATATTCAGTTTTTAAAAGGAGCAATAACCAGCTTAAAATATCAGGTTGATTGCTTCAAAGCATATACACAGTTGCTTACATAGTCCTTTATGATGGATAGAAATGAGCAAAGATGATATATGCTGTAGCAACATACATGTTATACAATGTTCTCTTGGAATTTTTCTATTGAACTCAAAGCATAGGAAATAAAGGAATGGGTGATCTTAGGCCTGTTCCTTCACTGCATGATAGAATTCAGTCTGAGCTTTAGTTAAACCATAGCATAGAAATGAGGAAAATTAGACCCTTTTAACTTTCCAGCCACCAATGTTACTCTATACTGTACTAGTGACTTAAACATTCCCATGACTGTCTTTGTCCATTCAGGGTTTTATAATAAATATCATTGACTGGATAATTTATTTATTATTGCTTTTAAATAATTTATTTATTTATTTATTTATTTATTGTTTTATTTATTTATTTGGTACAAGGTCTCACTACAGAGCTTGGACTCATAGTGATCCTCCTGTCACAGCTTCTCCAGTGCTGGGATTATAGGCATGTGTGACTATACCCTGTTTCGATGGCTGGCATGACATGCAGTACTGGGAATTAAACCCAGGTCCTTGCTCTTGCCAGGCAGGTGCCTGGACTGATGAGCTATCTCCCAGCCCTGACTAGGTAATGTATAAGCTACAAAATTTATTTCTCACAGTTTTGAAAGCTGGAAAGTCTCAGCTCAAGATGCTAGCAGAAGTGATTGTTAAATGAGGCTCATCATGCATCAACAGTGACATTTTGCTGCTGCTTTACCTGGTATTAGGACCAAACAAGCTACACTGGGATGCCAATGCTATTCATGATATCAGAGTCCTCATGGCCTAGTCAGCTCTTAAGGACTCCACCTCCTAATACCAGCACCTTGTAGTTAAATTTTAATATATGAATTTTAAGGGATAGAAGCTTTCAGACAAACTTACTACCTGTTCTGTCCCTCTTTATGTTCTTCTCGAATGCAAAATACATTCATCTCCAGTATCTCTCCATAGCCCTAGAGTCTTAACTCATTTTAACACCAGCTCAATATGTAAAAGCTCTAAGTCTAATTAAATCAGGTATGGGTGAGACACAAGGTATAACTCATTTGGAGAAAAATCCTCCCTATTGGAGTTTATGAAATCAAGTAAGCTACATGCTTCATTCCAAAATGGATAAATAGAAAAGATGAAAGGCACAGCACTTCTCAAGTCCCAAACCTTACAGGGTCTATAATAATACATTTTAAGGCTCAAGAACAATCTCTTACTTGATGTTTTGTTTTCCAGTTACTCTGGGGACAAGGCTTGGGACCCGAGGGATCTGGGAGGCCCTACTCCAATAGCTTTACTTGGCTAAGTCCAGGCTCTATTGTTCATAGGCTGGTGACTAATATTTGTACTTTTCCAAGGCTGCAGATCTGGGCTGGTAGGGTGGCCTCATTGGCCTGGTTTTACTGAGATTGCCTTCCTAGGGAATCCTTAAGGTGGCCCTACCTATGCAGCAGTTCTCTGACTGGTAATTAGTCTCTCTAGGCCATGGTCTCAGAGCATGTGTCATCTGCAGGCCAGTGGAGGTGGCAGACTTGTTACTTATGTCCTTAAGAAAGATGGCTCAGACCAAACCTGGGTCCACTTGTGTCACACCAGGAGCAACAGAGAGCTGCTGTCCTAGAATGTGAGGATAAAAGACTTGAGGAAGTTTTAGGTATCAAGCGTTAGGTTTCCTCAGGTACCAGAAGACTTTATTTGAGATTCTTCTTTCCTCAGGGTCTCAATGTCCTTGGTATGGGAGGGACTATTAGTCCCTATGATCTCAGCCTCTATACCTGGGCTATTCTTCCATTATCTTGACGAATAGATCTAACGTTATTTTGTACATACTATTCTCCTTATCAATAAGTGGCTCAGGCTCTTCTTGAACATGCTCTTTTTTATTCTTCACTACATGCAAAAGATGAGAAATTTCCAAATGTTTAAGTTCTGCTTCCCTTTTGATTATAAATTCCATCTTTAATTCATTTCTCTCTTCTCACATTTTACTCCAAGGCAGACAAGAAAAAGCCATATGCACCCGTGACACTGCTTAGATAATTTCTTCTGCTTAAAATCCTATTTCCTTGCTCAAAATCTCTATCTTGCACAAAATACTAGAACAGAAATCTAATGTAGCCATGTTTTTGCATTTTATGAAAAGGACCAGTAGTAGCTAGGTGGGAACTTTCAGGGGCAGTCACCATGTGCATATGGAAAAAGTGGCTGCTACCTCTTTGCGAATGATTGTTAACATTCCTTCACTGTTATTCTTTTGTCTCATGCCAGGCCATCCACAAAGAACTGCAAGGAACCAACCAAACTTTCTGAGTTACACAGACTCACATTTACAAGTGACCTACAGTAATTTTGTTTATTCTCTTCTTATTGTAAGGTTAAATTCCTCCATTAGGAGTAGTTCCTGTTAGCCAATTTTAACACTCAATGCAAGAGCTCTAGCCAGGCATGCATAGGAATGTGCCTGCCTCTACATGTGCTATCAAAGCTCTCCACAATAGCACACATGGATTTCCCCCAATAAAGCCCAAACTCCTTGTTTCTCTGCAGAGACACCACTTCAAGAGGTATCTACAGTGTTTATACAATAAATTTCTCTGGTCCTTGTTATCCTTAGATTGTGCTCATTGGTTTTGAATTCACCAGGAAGTGGACTGATTGTAATGAGTTACAGAATTACTGTTCTTTCTGTTTCTCAAACCAAAAGTTCCTCACTTTTTGTCTCAGATCTCATCAAAATGGCCTTCTTCTTAAGATTTCCACCTACACCCTATTTGCAACCTCTAAGGTAATCTTTGGAACTCTCTTCTGAGCCCTCCCAGAATTGTCCTTAAAGCTCTGTTCATGGCTGTGTAGATTTTATGTAGAATGCAAATTCCCTGCCATGTTGTAGGCCAGAGTAGTAAGGACACATGCCTTTGTGCTTGGCTGTTCACCTTTAAGTCTACACACATTCAAGTATCAGGATAGTCTATATGCGGATATTTCTGCATATGTATTAACTTTGACGAACAACTTCAAAGACGAAAGGTCTATTTTGGCTCAGGGCTACAGAGACTTTAGTCTATGTTGGCCAGTTTCACCACTTTAGGCCTGTGACAGGGCAAGAATAGCATCACACAAGGTTATGGTGGAGAAAAGCTGCTATGCTCATTATGGGCATAAAATAGAGAGGAAAGAAAAGAAAGAGCCAGAGAGGAAGAAGCCAAGAACAACATGTAGCTACCAAGGTCATGGTCTCTAACTCACTGCCTTCAATCAGGGGCTACTTCCTAATAGCCCACTTAAATATAACAACTGATTGAGCAACTGAGTTGATGAGGTCAGAGCTCATCCTCTAGTCACCACCGTGGGCCTCATGGCTGAACATCACCTCACTGAAAATCAAGCCTTCAACACGTGGTCTTTTTCAGGGAGATGCTAGGTACAAACCATGAGATTATGGATGTGAAGACAGATGTATGTGTCCATGAATACTCAGCATTCGATTGAATACACATGCATTTATAAATATGCTATAAAGATGAACACATGAAAGACAAGAACATTCTCTTATTGAACTTACAATAGAAATATAAGGAATTGTGACTATTTCTCAACTAAGAAGTTGACTTACAGTTTCATCTCTGAGAAATCTGGGAAAAATTCAAGGGAAATTAGTATTGAATAACACACAAAAAATAATTATTCACAGTATGCCTTTGATGTTGAACTTTCCCTTAATATGTTGGAACTCTCTGTAGTGCATTTATTTGTTATCCAGAAAAAGCAAAATACAATCCAAAGATGATACCATAGAGAACACAACAGTCTACCTGACATATTTGTTAGTTCATTCTATTAACTGTAGAACAGATGGTACCAGTGTAAAGGCAACATTGGAAATATTGGATGCAGCCTACGTTAGGCAGTTTTCCACTTCTATAGTGAAATTCCTGAGACAATTAACTTCATATACAAAGAAAAAGTTTATTTGACTTTTGATCAGGATGTTCAAGACTGGGTGGCATCATTGTTTTAGGCTTTTGTTGAGGGTAAGATGGCAATGGCAGAGAGTCCTTGTCAGAGGACACTCACATCATTATGCAGGAAGCAGAGAGATGAGACAAGAGTCTCATCTTCTTTCAAGGAACCTCCTTTCAAGGAACACCATCAAAGATCAAAGGTCCTCCTAAAGGTCCCTCCTCCTAGGAGTCCGCAACACTTCCCAGTAGCACTGTCCTGCGTGTGAAACCTTTACAACATGGACCTTTTGGGGACATTTAACATGCAGACTGTAGGACAGCACTCTCTCTAGCCATCAGAACAATTTCAGAATGAGATCTCAACCAGTAGGAATACAGGAAACTGGAAGACAGTTTGGTCCAAACACAGTATTAGTAATAGTAACAGATCTTTGTAGGCACTTACTATGGGCCAGTACCATTTTAAGAGTACCATGCGTTGTTAGAGCCCAGATAAAAGGCTTGACCTTGCTAAAGAGACAGTCTGATAAGGAAGTGAAATTTGGCAATGTCCCAGCTTCTTTATCACTCATTTGGCCACAGGAACAAGATTTTCTATGCACAAGCTTAAAGCAAATTATACCCATTTGATTTTCTTTCTTTGTTTTCATTTCATTCTCCCTCTACCCTGATACCCTCTGCAAGGGCTGGACCCCTGAAATGTATGTTATTGTCGACACGATCATGATTTTGCACATGAGTGTCTCAAGCTTTTAGCCAGATGCCCTTAAGTATTTCAATTGTGAAACTCATTTGCATTTCTTTGATTCCATGATCATCATCCTGTTGTGTATCTTTGCTTCTCTGCTTTTACTGATCATGCTATGTGAATATTTTGTCTTGCAAAAGCTAGCTTTCTGCTTGGATCCTACATTGATCTATTGCAATTCTAATTTCCTTAGTTTACTTGTCCTCGTTGTTTCCTCATTGTTGGGTCATAAGACCTGACTTGACACCCACAACTTAAACGAAGGAAGATTTATTTTTGTTCCCCATTTCAACCCATAGTTGGCTGACTTCAAATCAGAAGCTGGATGGCAGGGGGACATGGCAAAAACAGGATCCTCCATGTGATATCCAGAGAGTAGAGCTCAAAGAGAGAGTGGGGGACAAGAATACAGTTGCCACGTCTCCAGTGACCCACCTGTAGCCTACTCCATCCTTTAATAGTATATTCCATTACAGAAATGAAGTGGATACATTCATTGATGACACATTGATCCTGTGATCCATTCACCCCTCTCACATTGAACATTGGGGGGAGTGTTTTAGATTTAAATTATAATATCATAAAAAATTAGTTTTGCAAAGTTTTACAACATATTCTCTCAAACTAGTTTTCGTCTGACTGAGGGAGATCTTGGGTTTCAATAAACTCCATTTAAAACCACCTTTCTGGAGTAGCAGCCTGACTTAGTCAGGTTTAGTCACTGTGTCCAAAGACCTGGAAGAACCAACTCAGGGGAGGAAATGTCTGTTTTGGATTATCGTTTCAGTTTGTGTCTAGCTGGTTTCATTACTGTGAACTTGAGATGAAAAAGTCAAGCAGAGGATAGCTGCTAACTTTATGGTAGCCAGAGGAGAGAGCCAGAGATACTGGGGCTTGGTCCTCAAGCCATAATCCTAGGGATCACTCTTTGTAATTAGGTCACATTTTTATTTCCATCATCTCCCAGTAAAAGTAATATTATGACCTCATGAATGGATTCAGTGATGAAGTTAGAGCCTTCCTGAAAGTCCCACCTCTGATGAAAAGAAACTTTTGGGAGTTATTTTTTTATCTTCTATTTATTTATTTCTTTGGTACACGGTCTTGCTATATAGCTCAGACCAGTAGTGATCCTCCTGTCTCAGACTCCTCAGCACTGAGATTACAGGCATGGGCCACCATGCCCCACCTTGGTGGCCAGCTTAGTTGGCCCTGGGGTGGGGTTGGTGTGGCAGGTGGTACAAAGGATTGAACCCAGGTCCTTGGGCTTGACAAGCCCTGGCTCTTGAGAGTCATTTTAAGTCAAAACTGTAACACCATCCATTCTTTTCCTTATAATCTAAGTTTAAAGCATATATTTGAGTGGTTGATACAAAGAATTTTGGTCTGTAAAATGTAATTTCTGGAACTTTCTGGTTATGTGACCTTTGGTGAGCCTTAAGACTTCAGTCAGACTCAAGAATTTGTTTGAGATGTCATAGTAATAGTTTGCATTAATAATGACATTATAAGGAATAGATGTGCTTCGAAGTGCCACTAGCTCTTAGTGTATATTAGCTACTCTTGCTGTGCCTTCTTTATATCCTTCATGGCATTAAACTCCAACATGGATAATATGGCAATACGTGAATAGCATCATATCCCTCATGATTTTATGCCCATGGGACCTGAACTCACTTTTGTGACTTAACGGTTGCAAGCTGCTATACCACCAACAGTGGAAGCTACTTGATTGTGAGAGATCTACTTTACATATAATTACTTAAGAGGACATTTAAAGTATGGCAGCAATTTCAGCTGACTTAATGTCATTTCAAAGTCACTCAGTGTCAGAAAACCCACTTTTTATTGAGGGAAATTGTCCTCCAAAGACTTCTCCTGTCACGTACCTAGCGCAATCAAGAAAAAGCAAAAGTTGGCTATCAATCATGCAAAGACATTCATTGGGTCCCTAAAAGGGCATAATGTAGTACTAAGTACTGTACAAAGTGAGTCCCACAGACGAAGCCCCAGTAATATTATACCTTCCATGCTCCAGGGAGAGAGAAAAAGAAACTTTGTGCTTCACCAGACATGGAATGTTTTGGAATAAAGTATTTTTTCAAATGTTAAAGTAACCATCTTTGGACTATATTTGTTCTTTACTGGTTTACTTTACAATAACAGTGTTTCTCTCCTCATTGAAAAGGGAAATTATAAAATTTTCCTACCTCTCAGCATCCTTAATGCTTTGAAAACTTCTCTAACATGCCATGCAAATTTACATATGGCTTTTCTGCAATGATTGTTTTAATTAAAAAGTGAGCAGAACAAAGAAGACCTGACTAATAACTAACTATAAGTATCAATTTGGAGACTAGGGATTTATCCAATAGTGGAGTGTTTGTTTGCATGTTTAAGTCCTGGCCTCCATCCCTAGCACTGACCAAAAAAAAAAAAAAATCAATCAAATAGGGTTGGATATGGTGGGAATTATTTCATGCAGGTCAGAGGCAACAAGTTAGTAAACTGAGAACAGAGATTTAATGCCTTAAGGTGGATATTTTACAGTCTTTTTGCACAGATATGAAATATAATAATCTTGGGGAAGGGAATTGGGAATTTTTATGATTTTCAAGAGTTTGTCAGGGGAATAAGTGATGTCTAGAACACATGGTGTTTTGGGGACAACTGATATTTATTTCCAATCATTTTGTAGGCTCTGAAGACAGGACAGGTAGACAAGCACCCAGGGAGCTTTTGGCAAGCACAAGAAGACAAGAATGCTTCAGTGACTTCCAATGGCTTCTAGAATGCAAACTCTTTATCCATCTTTTACCATACTTGTTTCTCTGCATATCCCATCCTTGCCAGCAAATGCTTGCTTCTTTTAAATGCTTCCTCTTAAGGAGTTCTTGCCTAAGATAAGCCTCTAAGATCTTCTTTCCTTACCTTTTTATTCAAACAAGCTGTCCCCCTTCTCCACATTTACTTCTTCAGGAAGGGTCCTCCCAGTCCCCGACCAAATCAGTTGTCAATTCGCAAAAGCATCTGGTTAGTTCTTTGCTTATTTATCCAAAATACCTGAAGTGAAGGACTTTGCCTATGGTTCTATGGCTCAGACACTGCACTAAACTGCAAGCCCCACAGCACAGATGCAGTTTCACGTGATACCTAACAAATTGTCAGCAGCTGTTCCATAATTCCCAGTTAGAGGGCTGGCTAAATAGCTCAGCAGACTAAAGTGCCTGCTTAGGCAGAGCGCAGTAGCAGGGGTTCAGTTCCTAGGATGCCATGCTGGCTTCACTCCCAGGGTATGCTGAGATGGCTACTGAGACTGAGCATGTTGGCACATACCTATAATTCCAGCACTTGGGAGGCTGAAAACAGAAGGATCACTATGAGTCCGATCTGCATAGTGAGACCCTGGATAACCTGTACCAAATGTATGAAAGAAAAAAATTGCCAATCAGACAAATGAATAACTGAATAAAGTAAAAGGAAACCACATACTTTAAAATTATAAATTATAGATTTTAAAATTTTATTTGTTGAATATATTTAATGTAGCACATGTCAAATGTAGAAAACAATAAAATAACAAAAGATTTTATTTCTTTCATACCATAGTTGTTTTGTTGGCCATTTATTAGTATATTAATAAAGTACATTTTAGATATTATTATGCACTGCAATAATATATACATGCTTGCATGACTGCAGTGTCACTATATATAATTATACATGTGACTGTAATCACATATACGTGTATAAATATGTAACTTTTGATTACTGGGTATATAGTGTTCATAAGCATGTTTGTGAATTAGAAATGCACTTGAAAATGTTTTCATGTTATTAAGTGTTCTTCATTGAAATCAGATTTTTAAAAATTATTTGGTACAGGGTCTCACCACACAGCTCTGACTTGTAGTGA
Organism: Octomys mimax; assembly: GCA_002564305.1. NCBI lineage: Eukaryota > Metazoa > Chordata > Mammalia > Rodentia > Octodontidae > Octomys > Octomys mimax. The sequence continues at coordinate 9,664 of NDGM011249143.1, forward strand.
TCCTTCTGTTTTCAGCCTCTCCAGTGCTGAGAGTACAGGTATGCACCACCATGCTTGCACTTGGTCACCAGCTCAGTGCCCCTGGGGACAGGGCCTATGTGGCATGCAGTAGCAGAGATCTAATCTAGGTCCTTGCTCTTGTCTAAGCAGGTGCTTAATCCTCTGATCTATCTTGCTGGCCCCATTTAACTCATTTTAATTGCTAAGTAATGTTGTATTTTTTCTGTTCTTCTAATTTATTTAGTAGTTTATGGTTGGTATTTGTGCAATTTTTAAAAATATTACAAACATGTCTAGAGAAAAAGAAAAAATCTTTTCAGGGCTACGGAGGTAACTCAGAGGTCTAAGTGCCTACCTAGGCAAGCACAAAGACCTGGGTTCAATCCCAGAAACCATATGCTGTGCCAGCCCCACCCTGGGCACAGAGAGCCAGCAACCAAGAACAGGCCTGATGGTGCATGCCTGTAATTCCTGTACAGGGGAGGCTGAAATAAGTGGACCACTATGAGTCAGAACAGCGTAGTGAGACCCTGTACCAAATTCATAAATAAATAAATAACTGTTTTGCTAAATGTTGTCTTCATTTGTCTAAGAACAAATTTCTAAATGTAGAATTATTGAACCTACTTAAGTATATCTTACTTAAGTATATACTATTAAGTATATCTTAATGCATACTGCAAATTAATCTTCAGGGAAACTGATTCCAAAGCTTTCATACACTAGTACCAATATCTAGCCACATACGTCACAACAATATTATTTCTATTCTTTCAAACTCTTCCAAGTTGATAGGAAAATTTTGTATTTTATTTCATTGTCTATGTGTTTTATTTTAAACAGAGCAGAAGTTCTTCATGAACATGGACATACATGTATTTGTTTATATGTGTACATTTATCATTTTACAGATAGTTCATACTTCATGTATATCTGTTGCTTTATTCATTAGAGATGTTTTGTCCTTCCTCTTGGTGATATAGCTGGCTCCTTTTATCATGTATTTGAAAGATTCTGAGACTATATTTCTAATGAGTTATATTTTCTAAAATTGTTGGTGCCTTTCAATTTTGAATTATTATTGTACAGAAAATACATATATTTCCTTTTTATTATTTTCAAGATTTTATGCTGTTTATGTGTTTTATATCTTAATACATATGTCATAAATATGTTGCTGCAAGTTAGAAGATAAACTTCTGTTCAATTTTTTGGTTAAGTAAATTTTCAGTTTCATCAAATATCACTTTTACAAGAGTATTCTTTTTCTTTTAAGAGATTGTGAATATTATATATGTATTTGACTTCTATTATGTACTAGTCTAATGTCACAAAAGTACCTTTATTAATATAATTCCATTATTTGCTATAATATGGGGTAAGCTCATTATTCCTTTTTTAATTAAAGCTATTTTTTTCTTTTGCTATTGTGATACATTTATTTTTATAGATAAAAAGAATTCATCAAGTTTCATTGCACTTGTCATTGCCTTTTTAAATTAGAGATTAGATTTGTGTCTTTATTCAAATTTTCTTTTCTCTGTTTCCAAAAGCTTTTCATTTTCCTTCTTCACCTCTACATATTATTTGTCAAGTTTATTCCTGAATATTCAATCTCTGTTCTTGCCATTATGAATAAGATTTTTGTTCACTTTTCATTTTTCTGACTACTGTAAAAATAGAACACTTATTAGATTTTATGAATTTAATATGTAATTAATTACTTAACTTATAGAACTTATTCATTGCAAATACATTATGAATCTGGATCTCTTTTATTTCAGTTCTGGCATTTAAACAACAGAGTCTTATATCATGTTTTGTATGATTATTTATGATGCTATTTTCTAATCATTTTGCTTACTTAGGATAGTTTTATATCAATATTAATAAGTGAGCAAACAAGTCTTAATATTCAAGTTTTATTCTATAAACTAAATTTGATTTGGTTTCCTAGATATATATTTTATTATTTGGCTGAAACAGTCCATTCTCAATTGGTAAAGACACTTTAAATAATCAGTTATTAAATATTATCAGAATTATTTTCTAAGTCCTGTTTTCAAGACTATCACTGTAATTTGCTATAAAAAGTTAATTTTTTAGAGAAATTCAGTATTATTTCAAGATTAATATTAATCTTTTGGCTCATTCATAAATGTCTATTAATAATTCCGCTGGCCAAATTTAGTCTATTATAAACTCTGTCGGGTGCTTGCCTTACACGTATGTTAACAAAAGAATATTTTCATATGAGAAATGCTATCAGCTGGCTTGTATGAAAAGTAAGAAAAAGAACTGAGTCACTCTGAATAAAGGTAGAACCTCTTTATAGTGTCAGCAAGTCATGTTGACAGAATTAACCCAAAGGGACTGCCAGTTTCAGTGATGGACAAACAACAATAATCATAAATACCTCAAGTTCTAAAGGTAGGAGATAAATCAAATTTAGCAGTAAGTAATATTCAGACAAATAGACAATTTCTAGGCAATGTCTATAAGCAACAAAGAGTGGTTTAGTAGACTGGGTGGGGGTCTAAGGACCTGACCAAGTCTCCAGAGCAGGTAATACAAGCAAGACTCACTAAAGGAAGCCTGGCATTAAAAAGACACAATAAAAATGCCTAGCTTTGTGGATCTTTTATATTATGGGGTCTTTGGTTTGTCTACTCTGACCTTCACTCACATGGTCCTCCTTCCTTAGCTTCCTAAAGTGGTGAGATCCGAAGTACTTAGCACTGTGCCTCGCTTGTATTTTACAGTTCCCAACTGACTACATGTGTAGCTCTTAAATCAAGTGGCAGTCTGTATCAATAATAATTCAGAATACCTCCTTCCACCACACAATGTGGGTATGTTTATAACCAGAAAGAAGGAAACGACATACAGGAAATGAGAGTGAGGTCAGTGACAGCCTGATTGGTGGGTTACAGCTGATATCTATCTTATTATGCTTTGAACTCTTGGCCACTTATGATTGGCTGAATCTAGCATGTATAGAGGTAGCTTTAGGCCAAAATTACCACTGGAAATTCAGAAAAAAATCACTGATGGAGGACCAACATACAGATCAGAGCAGAAATAAAGCTCCAAGAATGAATCCCAGGTGAGGAAATAGACATGCAGTTGCTGAAACCCCACAATCACACCAGGACTTTTGGATCAATTTGGGGCTCAGATGTCAAGGAAGAGCTCAGCAGTCATTCTAGATTACTGTTTGCCCGTCAGGTCACTGCTTACTAGTTGTTGGGAGAGATAAATCAATAGTGCCTCTCAGACTGGCAGAGACACCCACCCTTCAGCACTTCTGACTTTCATGCTGCTGTCTTTCTCCTTGGACATATCCCAGTGACTCCAATGAGGAACAACCAGTGAGAAGGAGAGGACTGAGGCAGAAAGCTGAAGGAAGCGAACTAATGAGTTTTTGTTTTGCAAATTCACACTAAAACTGAAGTAAGTTGATACGTTTGTGTGGATTAGTCCAGAGCTGATGAGAATGATAGTTTCAGAAATTCTTTTTTGTGCTTATTAGCATGGAGCTAGATGAGTGTTACACTTCTACTTGTAATGTGTAGCGTGGCTTTCATCTACCCTACCATTAAAACCAAATTATTTCTGTAAATTTTGGTCATTTGGCCTTGAACTATTAAAATGCTAAAGGCATAGCTATTTGAGCAATTCAATTATAAACCATGAATACAGCCCTCTTTAAGAAAAATCCATTATGACAGTAAGGAAAATATACAGCAAAATGAACATAAGCTCCGGAGAAGCTTGTTTGTAACATATTGAGCATCTATAATTATAAATCAGAAGTGTTTTTACAAGTTTCCTCAAATCACCAAATAACCTTACTGTAACATAAGACACAATTTTAGAGTAATTGTTTACTCATAATTATTTAAAAATGCAGGTGAGCAAGCCAATAACTAAGAATAATATAGCGGCACATTTTTTTAAACTTGAAAAACTATTAGAGTGTAGTGCTCATTTTGATGCCACACTGCACGCATCTTGTCACTGAACACAACGTTTCACACTGTGGTGAGGGCAAAAACCAGAAAGCATGACCAAGAGATAAGAGTGAAGAAAGGTTTATTAGTTGTAACAAGAAGAGCACCAGGGATGACTCCCAACACAGCATCTGCATGATTAAAAAAGCAAGGGAATTTTACCAGGAGATGTAAACATCTTTTTTTTCCAGAAAGATTTGCCATTTCACGCAGAGGGAGGTGTCTCTCTGCACATACACAATTCGAGATCATTCATTTCCATGCATTGCATGTTAAAAAATGGCAGATGGCACCTCATCTGGAGTACAGAACTTAGAATTTCAACTAAGCTGTAATGAGCAAAGTTCACTCTAGGTAACCTAGGAATGGGCTTGGGTGTCTCTGGTCTTCTTTAGAGGAATTTAATTGAAAAAGAAAAAAAGAAAGAAATTGAAGGTATCTTAACAGTTGGCATGGGAGGCAACAGATTCTTTCTCACAAATGTAGGTTCTCAACCTTAAAATTTCTTGCCTAGCAAAAAACTCTCTTTTCACCTCTGCCATTCCCCACTCTGAGAGAAAAATCAAGTAAGGTATTTTTTGTTGGGGTTCATTGGGGAACTTTTCAAAAGCTGAAAGTGATTTCTAACTTTCTTTTTCCTTCCTCTTCTCTGATGCCTTTATCCCCAAATATGGCTTGAGAAAATATTGGAGTTGAGCTGTAGGAAGAGCCTTCTTTGAACAAAGATGTCTTCAACATCTTGCTTGTTTTACTCTCAGGCTTGCTTGTTTTACTCTTCATCACTCTCTAGAGCAGTTCAGGTCAATAGCTAGATCCTAGTCTTCAACCAGAAGTGGAGTTGAAGCCATGGAGTCGAAGCCATAGGGTTTAGACAATATTCTTTGAAGAACTGGTTGGTAGCAGAACTTAACCATTTATATATATGGTATATTCAGGAATGAGAGCTTTTGATTGACTTCTGTGTGCCTGCTCACACTTGTGTTACTGTTATTTAAAGCTGTATTTAACAGATTATTTGAATGAGAAATTTTGTCAGCTGGGGAGCATTCTGAAAATCAACTGGCTGCCGCTATTGCTGAACGTCAGTGTCAGTTTCACGCTGGAAAGGGGTTGCAAAAATTGTGAGGGGGAAATGACCCAGAAAATCTTGTTAAAGTAGTTTCCATCTGAAATTGAATCTTCTGCCAATGATATTTAAAATGCAACATCCATTTATCTCAGGTCATAAACTTCTACGTTTTGAGATAAAACAGAGATATGAAAACGATGTGTTTAGAAAGATATCCTTCCTGCATTTTTTATAAATGGACAGAAATAGGTTTCCACAAGTCCTACGTAATGCAATATTGGCACAATTATAAATAGTCTTGCATATCATGCTTTTCCATTAAATACAGAATTCTTATTCATTGGCTGTGCTAGTCATATTATTTATAAATTCAAAATTATATCCTATACTAGTTAAACTGCTGCAAATATACAAGTCTCAGATCTAGAAATGAGTTCTGTTCTGAGAGAATTGTTCAGAAATTGAATTCATTCATAAACTGAGAAAATAAGTCTTCTACAGAACACCTGTGTAAGTTTGCAACTTGAATGTTCATAAGTTGGGACTTACTGAAGTTTATTGAGTCAATACACAATTGAGGTTTTTCTTTTTCTTTTTCTTTCTTTCTTTTTTCTTTTTTTATTTTTCAGAATTTTATTGATAAACAAATAGCAATTAGACAGTTTCAAATCAAA
>NDGM011249145.1:0-10994 GCA_002564305.1 Octomys mimax
ACTGGCAATTGTCAGAAGTTGTTGACTTGAGCCTTTCACAGCTCAGCATATTAATATGGCATTGCTTTTTATGCCTCATGGTTACACTTTTTGGCAGGATGCTTAACACCAAGTTAAAGCAAGACCTATATAACTAAAAATGTGATTTTTGTATCTGACAAGGTCAGTCAAATCCCCACAGGATTTACCCTGAAACCATATACAGCATCTTGTAGATCTTTTGTCAGAGTCAGCCATCTGGATGAGTCACGGCCATTGCTTAGCCAATTTGCTCTGTGTGAAAGCCTGAGAGACTTTTTCTCTCCAGATGACTCTCCTTAGGCACATTATACATAGTCAATCACTTTCTTCTGGGGCAACATAATCTCCTTGATCAGAAAATTTGGGGCACTACTTAGTTACAGGATGTCACAGCACAGGTTTCTTATGTCCTGAGTCCTCACTGACCTTGAGGGGCTGGGTCCAAATTTTGGCTATCCTTGTAACCCCTCCATTTCTCTAATTTTTGATCTGAAAAAAAAAAATAGTTGTTAAACAGCCAGAAGAGAAGCTTAATGATATTATTACCTTGTAACAAAGGTGGTTGAGCTTAACCTCGCTATCTGTCTGAATATCAAAAGCCTTAGAAATAACATGCAATATCTATTTTCCAACAACCATGGATATTCTAAAATTTGAATCCCTACAGGATATGAAAAAAAACTAGAAATTATTTCACAGAAATTTAGAAATCAAACTACATACAACATTGTGACAGGACAGGCTGGGGAGATAGCTCAGTTGAGTAAGTGCTTACCTGGCAAATGCAAGGTCCTGAGTTTGATCCCTGATACCAAAAAGAAAAACAACAACAACAACAAACAAACAAACAAACATTGTAACAGGACAATCTTTGACCCAGTTCCTAAAGGAAACAAGCTACCTCACTCCTGAGATGAACATTCTGTCTGGTTAAGGTTAGCTCTCAGTTGCTAGGCAAACTAGTATCAGGTTATTAACTTCACCAAAGTGTAAATAAAGGACAGTTTTGTTGTGGATAAAAAAGAGAAAAAATGTGTATATATATACATGTATACACAAGAGAGTTGGTATAGATATATAGCTGCTTTCTCTCAGTTCATTGAGAATAAAAGTTTGTACTAATATTGTTTAGATAAGATATCATGTCTGCATCTTCTCCTCTGAGTAACTACTATGAAGACAACAATATGCAATGTATTAATTATTGTAACCATCTTGCTAACCTGTCTTGAAACTGTTTCATTGCTATTCTCTCTTTTTTTCTCATTAAAATGAATAAAAAATAAAATTAAAGGAGAAAAAAATAAATAAAAGCAAAATAAAATAGGCATGGTAGCGAAAAGGGAGCTAGACCTTGAAATTCAGATGTTCTATCCAGTACTTAAAATTCTCAGCATTTAATAGAAAAATTGTTCTTCACGTACCCCTTTACCTGAATCCCATATATATCAATACATTATATTGTTATGTACTGTAAAATATTTTTCTGACTTTTCTTATGCTATCTCTTTTTTGAAATACATTTTACATCTTTTCCAACAGACACTGTCTTTATGAAGAAACAACAGACAGGATCGTGAGCAGTGTTTTCCCTACTCTGCTTCAGTGCTGGGTGCTTTTCCCACCCTACCCTTCCCGTCACCCTCCAGGCTCTCCAGGGTTCCGGAAGCTAACAGAGCCCTGCTAGGCCCTCCCTCACCAACGCCAGAGCCTTCACCTGCACTGCTCTGCAGGACCTTGCACTATGTGAGGTTTCCTGAGAAAACTATCCACTTCGTCAGTGTTTATGGTAAACACTAAATTTATCATTGCAATAAGGGATGGAAATCCTAACTCTTAGTATCTTGTTTCTCACCAAACTTGGCAGAACTCCTACAAATGCAAGAGGAAAATAAAATTAATGTCCTACAAATATTTTTTGTAATTGTCAGCTATCAGAACCGATCTGAAAACATACTTGACAAAAGAAATTCACTATTTTGAACTATTTCTAAGATTAAAGAAAATATATTACAAAATATAAAAATTGTTCTTAACAAAAATATCGAAGATATACAATGATTGTTAATGTAACAAAATTTAAATATATATTAAATATATTAAAACATTTTTGTGTTTTTTATCTTTTTAAAACTTATATTACTTGTAAATCAACAAATTATAGCTGTATGTGTTTATAAGGTATAAAATAGTGAGAATCAAAATTTGATGGAATTTAAAATGTATTTATATTTCATTTTTTGTAAAGTTAAGAAATTTTAAATAACTCCATTGAAAGATGCATCCTGATTTTGGAAAATTCAATATCATACTTATATTTAGACTTCTGCATGTTAAATGACAACAATATGGTAGCATAAAAATAAATATATTCAATGCATTTAGTGTCTATTGTTATGCTTTGATATAATAAGTATGTATCAATTAATTTTAGATTAGAAATGATTTTAATGTTAAATATAAATTTGTAAGTAAAATATTATTGCTGCTATTATTGTTTCTGATTTTATACTGAAGCTATTTCTAGTAATGAAAATTTTTAAAAGTGAAAATTTTTTAAAGGATTAACTGTTTCATGTATATTACCAAAAGTAGTATAATCCTTGAAAATAAACCATAAACATACACACAAAAAAAATCTTAAAGCATTATTTCAGAATTTTAAATTTATGGCTAATTCTATATATTGTTATTTATCATACCTTGAATGTAAAAGTTCAGTTAGAAAAAGATACATTTGTAATGACAGAATTAATTACTTGCTGTCTTATATTTTTATGACACTTGTATAGCTTTATGGAGTAACTATATTTTAAACTCCTGTCTTCCTTATTTATAAAATGTATGCACAAATTTGTATAAAATTGTATGTTTATATATTTGTCATGATTATTAAGTCACTGATTTAAAAATGAATGGACAATAGGATCTCATTAAAATTTAATTTTGAAATGTTTGTGTATCCTCAAAAATTTCACAATTTTTACCACATCTCTGTAACTAATTTTATTCACTGTGAAATGGAAGAGGTAATACTAACTAATATATTAGGTTGAAAGACAAAATAATATGTATATACAGTTCATAACTGATCTGGCACTCTCACACTGAAAGAAAATGAAGCTTTTAGAGAAAAATATACTATCAAGGTTTGTTGTATATGAAACCATAAACTACTTGTGCTCTTACTCTATTAAGTTTTAGCTAAATAGATATAGTGTTGTTAGAATTAAAGCAAAAGGAGTTTATTGACTCATACTCCATTTTCATTTCATTTATGTTTTCAAAACTTAGAAATATCTCATGCATATATATAATCACAATGTTAGATATAAGCTGTAAATCACAAAATTAAATAAAATATAAGATTTCAGGATAATAATCCTTGGGGTACAGAATATAAGCTATGTAATAAAATTGTATAAGAAAATATGCATTGAAGTGTTACAGGAAGTGTTATATTGTAATATTAATTTACTATACATCAATGATATTTAATTTTAAATTATTTGCTGCTTATAAATAGTGCCAATCTATTTCAGATATGATAGTCTGATTTTCAGTTGATCATACTCCTAACAAAGACTACTGTTAAGCGTTTAAAAAAAATCTATTGATGGCACCTAAGAGCCATGAAATTGGTTGGGAGTGGTGGGCTAAGATTTCAGGGAGAAACAACCATTACTTGGGTGAACCTGTAAAATTATTCTTCTCATCTTTGGTCAAGACTCTTGCTTTTGTGCAACATAAGGGGAAAAACAGAAAACCCCAGCAGAAAACAGCAATACTGGGACTAGCTGAGGTTTCATAGTAAGAGAGAGAGAGAGAGAGAGAGAGAGAGAGAGAGAAGAGAGGAAAGCTATCTCAGGGCAGCTCAGGCACCCACACTTGAAGAGCTCAGCTCCCAGTGAGGAATGAGCTTGACACCCCACCACACTTTGGGATCCAGCTGCAGGCATCTGCTCTGCAGAACCAGACAGTAGCCAATGTCAAATACTCCTACAATGTCAAACAGCTCAATGAAACATTCAGAACTCATTTTCTAAGGAGGTAAAAGTTATACTTTAGGCATTACTGAGAAAGTAGGGCCAGCATTCTCCACTTGGCTAACTCTCCAATGAGCTCACATGATGGGTTAAAAGCCAATGGGAAAGAAAAGAAACAGAATGACAGCCCTGGTACTTGGATTGAAGCGCTGCGTGGCCTTTGTTTGAGGAATTTCACTGTCCATCTGATGACTAAATTAAGCTTTCTTGAAGAACTGTGTTACTCTCAGACTCTACTTTTTCATGTGCTATTTCGTATGTTGACTTCAGTAATTACAAGGAAAACCAATCAACCAGACCAAAGTAGAAAAGAATCAAGATTAATAAATCTCTATAGATATGTAGCACTGATTTTACATTTACCAAGCATAAGTTAAAATTGCACATGTGATTAATATATTTGAGAACACGTGATGAGGTGAGGCTCGTGGTATTTCATCTGGGGAGAAGAAGGTATCAAACAGTGCTATGAGAATCCGTTTCCTAAGTGACATGTCCCATGGCACTTCATGTCAAAGAACAAATTTAACACTAAACCAGGTACAACTGGAGAGCGTATTAGTAGATGGAAAATTAAGAAGATAATCAAAAATGTACAGACTGTCAGAGGAAACATAAAGAATGAAAATGCAGGAAAGGGAACAGCACACATCAATAACACGGCTACAAATTCTGCTTGGCGTGTAACTGGATTTTCCGGAAAGGAAGAAAGCAAATGGAGCAGAAGCAATCTGAAGATGCTTGCTATCTATTTTCCATAGTTTACATTATACCATTTTCTGCCATCTGTTTGCTCAGGCTCGGAAGCCTGCAGATTGTGAATCAAAGATTTTTGTTACCACTTCTGACTCCAGTTGTAGCATCCCCTTAGGATAAAGCTGCAAAATGTGATCTCTCACTGAATTATTTATTGTCTTTGAAGTACTGACTCCCTGAACTGTCTGCTTTCGTTCACACTCTTGTTTTCAAGCCATTTTATTTTTTTATTTTAGTCGAGGGGTTATACATGATTTTATACTGTTATATAACTCTGTGGCAGTGACTTGCCTGAACACAATCAAATTGTAACCCACACCTATGCAATGTGAATTTAGTAACTATCTTAAGCATGTTTCAATTAATGAAAGTTCTTTGAAGATTTTCTTTTTTTTCTACCAAGAATCAAACTCAGAGCCTCTCATTTGCCAGGCAGGCATCCTGCCATTGAGATACGTCCCTGGTCCTAAAGATGTACTTCTATCAGGCAGCATACAAACTGTTGGGATTAAAAAGAAAGTGAAACACGACTCCAAGCTTCAAAGTAGGGACGGCCAGAGAAAGCCTTGGTGATACAATGTTTGCAATGAATATTGCAGCATCATTGAAAATTGATTAATACAGATAAGAGAAGAATATGGCTTGAACAAACTAAACTACTGCATGGAGTTGTAACAGATTGATATTTACAAAAGATCATAAGCAATTTGGTATTTCATTTATTCCCAAAAGTAATAGAAGGTAACAATTACCTAATTGTAGGTAATTGTTTATACTTCCTTTTTCCTTGATGAGAAACCGTATCGCATCAGGTTTTCTCAAACACATTAATCACATTTGCAATTTTAATCTTTGTTTGGTGAGTGTAAAATCTGTGCCATGTATTTGACAAGATTTTGTATGTAAAAGAAGAAAAGTAAGAGTCATGTAATACATCATGAAATTTTTTTTAAAAAGGAGCTATTTAGTAGCTTTGCACTGATTGTTCTGGTCAGGTATCCTTGAGGGGAAATGAAGTTTTGTTAAGCAGAAAGTCGGAGAGGTAGATGTTTGAAAAAATGGTAGAATCTCTAAGAGTAAGTGCTATTGTTAAGGATTCTATAGGAATATGTGGCAATTTCTTTCACTCGGATGTTTTTATGGAATCAGATGAGTGGAAGTAAAGATGGTATTGAAACAGCAATCACAAATTTGCAAGAAAGCCTCAACCGCGCATGGTGGTGCATGTCCCAGGCCACAGGAGGCTGATGCAGGTTGCTAGCGGCAAGCTCCAGGCCAGCCTTGGCTAAATAATGAGTTCAATTCTTTTGCTGAATATACAGTGAAAAATCTGTCTTAAAAGAAGAAAAAGAAATAAATAAATAAGAAAAAAATCATAAGGGTCATGACAAAGAAAATCACAGGCATGTACATATCCCAGGAGAGTGAGGGAAGGGTGAAGGACAGGGACATAGATGAACAGTCTCCGGCAGAGCACTGACTGGGAAGAGAAGGAGGAGATGTGCTTAGATACTTGGAGGTGCTCTTCTTCAGATATTTGTATGAAAGTTTATAGGCAAAAGGGCTTGCTTGGCTTGTTGGGAGACCTTTCCAATTTACTCCAGGGAATATAGTAATAATTCATAGAAATGAAGAACAGGCTTATTAAAATGATTAATTGATTTCAGATTAATAAGTTTTTAGTTTGAGCACTACAACCACAAATGTAAAGCATAAAATAACTCATGTAGTACTTGTCTAGATTTTAACTTTTGCAGGGAATCTAAAGGCCAAAAAGAATACACAATGTACATGTAAGGGAGAAAAGTTAATGATCCAAAGCTTCCAAATATGATATGAATAAAACTTAAAGGAATGATGATAGGGAAGCTTAGCAGAAGAATACTGGTTAGTGACCTAATAATTTGTATTCTGTATAAAAAGGGTCATTATATTTTTAAAAGAGGAACCCATAACAAAAAGAGCTGAAGCGTTTGGATTCAATTATGGCCCCATAGAAGTAGACTTCCCTGAATGAAACCCATCTTAAGATTTGTAATAATGATTAATAAAATAAATCACTAAAAGTTATTTATAAAAGATTTAATGTAGCACTGATTTGAGGAAGGTGATATGACAGTATACCTTGAGAAATAATTGTGAATGTTAAGTAAAATTAAAAATATATTTAATGAAGTTAATGATGAAATTAAGCTGTTCTGTTTCATTAAAAACCTGGTATCAAGCTGAGGTAATTTTAATAATGGATTGTATGTTGTATGGCTAATCAGAATAATGCATATAATTAATTACAAAATATAATTAAACAATTTTTTGCATTAAACTTAGAAATATTTTAATACTAAGATTCGATACCTCTGAAAGTTTGTCACACATACAATCACTAGAATTTAGCAATATTTATATCAGATATTTTGGCATACAAAATATTTTTATTATAGCACAGTTTATAGTTACAAAATCATAAGTAAATTGAATGTTTAGTAAAATAACTTAGAAAGATTTTTTATATATCATTCAATGAGCATTGCTCAGTTTTGCTGTGTATCACAGGATTGGTAGAATTTGCTGTTCATTGTTAAGAGAACTAACCAGAAGGGGGGACTTTGTCCTATGTTCTATTGGTAAATTACTCACATTTTAAAAACAAAATCTAGTACCAGAAACCAAAAAATCTAAAATGGTGTTAATGTCTAATTATTTACTTCAAATAGTTAAATCTTTCATATGGTTGTGCAAGGGGATATTTTCTTAGTTATTGATGGAAGCATAAACCCAATGATTTAGGACAGTAGAGAGAGGGTTAAAATGAGAAGTTACTGTGGTCATGATGTGCAGGGTAACTGAGATATAAAAGAAACATTTCTATAATTGAATTAAGTAATTTAATGTGACTAAAAGCATGTGTTTCCTTGAGAATGTCACTGTTAGTATTTTTGTGGATAATTAGTAAGACATTCATACTCAAGGGTGACACAAGATCTTAGATATCTGAACACTACCTGCTTTCATCTTCATGTTTTATAGTAGATCTATGATCCCTTTTAAATTAATTTTATAAAAACCACAATGCTTTTTTAAATTTATTTTTAAATTCAAACGTGTTATCATTTATTGGAAGGACTACATCATGCACTGATTTTTACTAGCTTTATAGATTTTTAACCTTGATATATTGTTTTCTCAATGGTATAACTCGCTTAATATTTGTAAAATTCCCTAATGAAACTAGGTAGGTGGGCCTGAAGGTTTCATTTTGGAAAATTATTAATACGGACTGAACAGCAGTTGAGAAGCTTCAGATGATTACACTGTCCTGCATGGATTCTGCAGTTTAGGAGATTTGAGGAACTTCGGTCCACTTTAATCTTTGTTTTTAAGCCACGATGCTCGTAGAGCATCCCCCAGGGTTTCCTGCACTGTCGCTGAGGGAGTGTACTGACTGGCGTGCCGTTTCATGCGTATGATGCCGATAACACGTGTACCTTAGGCAGCGCAGTTCGCCTTGTAAAACACAGTGTATGTCTTGCTTTTATTATTTTTTCCAAGTAACCAACTTTCTCTATTCTTTCATAATTTTCAGTTTAAAATGTTATTCTAACTTTCATTATTTATTTTTGATTTTTGGCTTAATAATCCTTGTTTCTTTTGCAATCTAACGTGAATTCTTAGAGTATTCATATTGGAATATATGTATATCTTCTAATACGGGCATTAATGCTATGTATCTTTTCTAAATTTTATTTTGGTGACATTTTATTAATTTTGATAAATTCCATTTTTATATTCATTACCTTAAAGTGCATTATAACTTTTCATGATAATTCTTTATTGTCCATATGTTATGGAATTATGTTGCCTAATACTCAGATATTAAAGATATTCCAGCTATAATTCTGCTATGGATTTCTAGTTTAATTTTACTGTGATCAGAGAACACATTGCATAGAATTCATTTTTATCTTTATTTTTACATTCAGATCCATTTATTCTCTAGTTTCGTCATGCTTTGGCATTAAGAATTCAAATAACCACTCATTAATTGCAATGAACTCATCTCAACTCTTTTCTGTTGTTTCTGTGTGTTTGCTCTTCTGAGACAGGTCCTCACTATTTAGTCTATGCTGGTCTATCAGAATTTCTGACCCTTCCTGCCTCAGCTTCCTGAGTGTTGTATTAGAAGCAGCTCCTCCTCTTGTGACAGATAGAAGCACAGTAACAGAAAATGAGCTGTGGTCCTGATACTTTAAAAAAATATATATTTAGTAAGGGTCTACAGGGTCTCTTTATACAAATCAGACTTGTAGTGATCCTCCTGTTTTCAACCTCTCAAGCACTGGGTTTACAGGTGTGAGCCACTACACATAGTCTCAATTGCTATCTCAGTGCGCCCCCGGGGATGGGGCTGGCACAGCATGCTGGGTATCGAACCCTGGTCCCTGCATCTGCCTAAATAAGCACTTTAATACATTGAGCTATCTGATCATCATGGGCCTGATATCTTTCATAAAGCTCATGCTTTTAATTATTCACTTCCAGCTATGAGGATCTACTTGTTCAAGGTTCCAGCTCTTGCCAACACAATCACCCTGAGGATCAAAGTGCATATGTGTCCTCAGGGAGACTCCTAATTCAATGTATGGAACTTACTAGAAGTAAAATTTATGTGCTACAACTTATACTTGAGATTCAATAACCCAATACAGTGAATGTCCCCTTTAACAAGAGCTGAGTCTTCCAAATCAATGCATAGTGGTTTTTTTTTATCATTTTAGTTCCTTTATCCATAACAGCTGCATCAAAGTTTATACTGTATTTTCACATATCTTCCTAATGATTAGCTGTGTCCGTTTTTCTTCACAGAGAAGAGTTTAAAACTTTCAACTTTCCAATTTCAACCCAGACTTAGTGTGCTAAATAATTGCTACTTCTATCCCACATCTTTAAAGCTAGAAAATGTCTCTTTCTGAAGTGTTTAGGTTATTGATAGAATGTATCACTTTTATTGATTTTTATCTTTTTTTAACCACCAAAACATAATAAAATCCTCTGCTTGAGATCTCATTCTCCCTTACCTAATTAAGACCTTGGTTCAACTCTCTTAGTTTACCTGATGTGGATTCAACCTCTTTTGTATTTTTTATTTACTTTGAATTGTACAGATCATTAAATCTTTTCAGTATAAGCAAAATTCTTCTATAATTGAATTAGATTGTGCTTACTCCATCATTTAATTTCTTTTGTAAAAATATAGCTATGAAAGCTTTTTCCACACTTAATTTATTCACAAAAAACATGTGATCACATATTGCAAGCCCATAAATACCCTTATCTCTTTTCTGAGCCACTAAATTCTGCTGGTACTTCCATGTATGACCACAGTTTGGCTTACTGTTTGCAACATACTTGTTTATACCCATTCTGCCCTAATAGACCCTGAATGGACAACAGCAGTATTTATCAGCAACTGCAAGTTAGTAATGTGGTATGCATCTTGGATTCCTTCTTATTCTTTTTCCATAAAACAACATTAACTACAAAATACAGTTCTTTTAAGATTTCCCCCAGAACATTATAATTACCTTAGTCCATATTATTTTCATTTTTCAAAAGGCATAATTTAAATCTGCTTAAATTGTTGTTCTATTTATCATCTTTCCATTCTATATATTCAACATATTATCTAAGACCATATTTCCAAAGTACCATTCAATGAATTTCATCCTTGCTTATTTTTCTTCAATTCTTCATCTGTACTGTGGAAACAATTTTGTAGCTAATATAATTTCTTTTTTGTTGTGTGTCTTTTCTAGGTCCATCACTTTTTAACTATGGAATCTTGGACAACCAAGTCACTCAAAACAGCTCAAGTTTATGTACCATGTTAGAAGTGCACTAATCATATTATCTGCATTGGGTTTCGTGGAAATAATGCAAGATTTTAGCCTTTCTGTGTATGCGTAAGATTTATTTTTTAACTATTTTTATTCATTTTAATGAGAAGAAAAGATATTAATCAGCATATTAATATAGCATTACTTTTTATAACTCGTGGTTATAATTTTATGTTGGATGCTTAACACCAACTTAAAGGAAGATCTGTGTAATTAAAAATGTAACTTTTGTATCTGATAAGGTCAGTCAAATCCCCTCAGGATTTACCCTGAAACC
>NDGM011249146.1:419-12222 GCA_002564305.1 Octomys mimax
TTCAGTGAGAAGAAAGATTTGTACTAATAGTGTTTGGACAGGATATCATGTCTGCATCTTATGAATAACTACTATGAAGACAACAATATGCAATTTATTAATTATTGTAAATGTCCCACTAACCTGCTTTGAAACCATGTCATTGCTATTTGTTTCTCAATAAAATTAATAAAAAACATTTTCATTTTTATCAGGCACCCTTAGAATTTTGATTTAGGGAGCCCACACTACCTTCATGGTTGCAAAGCTCTTTGTAGTATTTGGTGCACATGTGGTGCTTCAGAATGGATATGGATTGCTGAAGGAATAAAACGAGTCAGTCCCTCATTCTACAGCAGACACACAGGACAGGTATTTCCAGGCTGTCTTCCACTAGCATCTGATGACAAGGAGGGTTGGGTACACATGTTGCAGCATTGGTTTAGGAAAACCAAAGTATCATGGCCTGAATGTACCACTGGTATCTGCAGTAGATGAACTGGGCTATTAACACGACTGGGTCTTGCAGAGTTTTCTGCGCACGCGTCTCACATTGTGCGTGTTGCATTAGACAGATCAGGAGGCGCAGAGCCCGGCCCAGGCCTGGCGTGCTGCAGCCACCCGCGGTGTGCTTCCATAAACACGGCTTCTGAATAAAGTCGCACCCTTCCTGAGGACGTGAGAAAGGCTAAGAACTGAAGTCATCAGCCCTGAAGGCTGAAAATATTGGTATAAATTAGTGCTTGGTTTCATAATGACAATTATAAGTCATATTTGACATTTCTCTTCTGTGCTGTTTACTGCAGTAAAGATTTTCTTGAATATAGTTTGTGTAGCCATTACAAAAAAAAACTATTTAGCTCTCTACTACTTTCTCAGGTTCAATTAACTCAAGTATATTAATAGCAAACCCTTATTGACTCAAAGTTCTTTTTAGCACACTAACTTTAAAGAAAGTTTTTACTTAGAATTGTGAAGTGAACTGTCTTATCTTGTCTTTACTAAAATGATACAGATAGAAAACTATGAAAAGGAAAATTTCACAACTTATGTTAACATAAAATAGTTTATTAAATCATGAAAATGTGTCATTATCTGAATTATACCATTTTCCTAAATATTTGTCCTACTATGCACATATGTTATATTCTTCACTCATAAATTTATAAAAATAAATTTACTAAAATAAGATTATTAAGTAATATTTATTAAAATAAGATGACTGTAATCACAGCAGGAAGTTTTCAACCAGAAATAGTCTCAGCATTCTAGGGACCAGAAGCAAACCAGCAGTTCTCTATATTTATAATATCTGTGACACTAACCTTTTCTTTTTTCTAATCTGTCTATCAAATTACTTAGCACATCAAAAAATAGAAAAGGCCACTTCAACTTGGAGGTATCAATGAACTGACAGCTCTATATTCTCAATGAGAATTAACATTTATAATGATGGCTTCGGGGCATAGTAAGACCCTTCCTGACCAACAGAGAAAGATGGAGTTATGGTCAACATAGTTTGACTAGCTAATAGGTTTTCTTATCTTGTTATTACTCAGCAGTGTACACTGCAATGGCACCTGTGGTGCTCCAATCAGGCTCCCTCCTTAGCTGTGCAGGACCGTCCTTTCTCAAAACAACAGGGATAAATTATGGCCTGCTAGGGCTAACGCAAATATACCGACATGCTTTTACATCATTTCCCTTTTAAAGGGGAACAGTTTTCTGCTTAAAACTTAGGATTTTTCTGAAAACAGAGGCTAGATAAGAAATAAACCCACCTATGACTTCCATCTTTTTTTCCTAAGATCTTGGATTGTTTTTTGTTTGTTTGTTTATTTGTTTTTTGTTACCTTCTGTATTATCTTATCTTGAATATCAGAGAACAAAATAATTTGATTCATGGACTTTTTGTTTGTTCAGCTAGAAATAGTAAAATGGAATTAAAATTTAGTAAGTTATCCATTTTGTATTTTTATCATCTTTCCTTTGCATTTCCTCAGCCTATAAATAGTTACAAGTTTATAAGCTTAAAAAACTCCTTAAATTCTTGCTTTTGTTATCCACCTGAAATACCTGTCTCTTTTCTTTCATGGTTGAATATTTGTAATGGAATGTGTGTTCCCTACGCCGGTGGCTTTTCCTGCGGTCACTTTCCTCTTACCTCAGCTCACACTCATCTGGCTCCAGCTGAGGAAGTGCGTCCAGTGCCCCATTTTTGTTTGGACCAGTGCGATCCTGTTGGCAGTTTTTTCTTGGCTGAAGTATTTCCTTCCTTCTACTGCTCAAAACGTTCTCGCTTCGTCCCTCTCATCTTTGCATTCCTCGTTCATAGTCTTATTTCTTTTGAGTACCCTCAGCTAGCAATTCCACTCTCTTGTCCATTTCCTTGGTTTCATCTACACCAGAATATTTCAGACTATTCAGATCTGCTCTTTGTTTTCAAACTGTGTTGAGCCCCAGACCTGAGCGTTAGTGGCCGGTTGGGCCCCTTTCCCCCCACGCTCCTCACGCACAGCTCAGCATGCTCACGGTGGTCTTCCACGGTTTTCTTCCCTTTACTCTCAGCAGGCAGTTAGCCCAGGTCTTGTAGTTCCCACCCTCTCAGGACCTTTCCATCCATCCTCTCTCATGGCCAAGGGTGGCCATCTCATATTTTGTCCCCTCAGTCCTCCATTTTGTCCCCATTAGCCGTCTTCCCGTCACGTTCCTTTGTAGGCTACCTCCAAACCATGTTACTGCCCTTCTCTAACTCATTGGCAAGCCGTTTTCTAGAGGCTGGAAAGTCAGACGAGATCAGGCCGTTCAGGGTGGTGCGGCCACCGACAGAGCTTGTAATCAAAATGGGGCAAGCGTTGTGCTCCCCGCAGAGGAGGCTAGGAGCTCGGAATCAACGTTGGGACCAGACCCCTTTCTCGGACAAACAGCGGGATCCATGGGAGCTCATTAGCTGCTTTTCACAGTGCTTGGCGTGCTGAGAGAGCTACAGCAGACAGTCTGGTACTCCAGATCTTCTTCGTGCTCCACACTGTTCAGGACAACACCCAAGATTCCAGGGCCAGCAAGCAACGCCACCCAAAGGCGAACCCAAACTACGTGTTCACCGTTGTCTGCTGTTGCTTCCTCCGTGCAGATAGGAACCTGGCTTCCATGGCCTTTTTCCTGCACTACCCCCAGCTAGCATGACAGATGAAAGGAAGGAAAGTCTGCTGTGGCTCTCGGTTTCACACACCACAGCCCACAGGTGCTTGGCCGTGTTGCTGGGCCTGCGGCAATGTGGTGCATTATGACGAGAATGCAAAAAATAAAAATAAAAACGCGATGGGAATGCAGGTCTGAGGAGGCTTGTGCACCCCCTGATGGCCAGGCAGCCGAGAGCTGGGAGAAGAGATGGGCAGCCCAGCGTCTGCTCTGGTGGCTCGGGTCCACAGACCCAACTTCCCCCCACCAGACCACACCTTAAAGGCCCTTCCTTCTTCCAACGGCGCCCACACTGACAACCACACCTTTACCATACGGGCCTTTGCGGGACACTCCGCATCCACACAATGCCTGCCAGGCTGACTCACTTGCTGCTCTGCGATCACTGTCCTCCTCCATGTTTAGGCAAAGACTGCCTCTAGTGTTGGAAGCCTTTCCCAGGGTGTCTGCCCAGCTAGGTTGGGAGTCACTTGCCCTCCGTGGCGTTCCGATGGCCTGCTACGGTTTGTGTCTGCATGTCTACCCAAAGCCCCTCGCAGTCACGGGGGGAGCTCTCAGGAGGTGGCTGAGTCTAGAGTGTGCGACTGAGTCGTGGCCTGGCACTGGGGTCGGGCTGCGAGGGCTGCACCCGCTGGGGGCGGGGTGGCGTGCACACCATACAGGGGACAGAACGAGCCTTCCCTCGCACTTGGCCCTTCTGCTCTTACTCCTTTTGCTGTCTTCCACCTCTGTGAATTGTCACCCCTGTGCCACACCACCCTGCCTTGGAGCCAGCTGAATGTGGACTGAAACCTCCACAACTCTGAGCTAAATAAACCTTTCCTCCTTTAACACTGGGCGTCAGGTATTTTGTTTCAACAATGAAAGAAAAGTAACTAACGTGCGACCTTTGCAAATTTCTTGTTAACTGATTTAGCTGCTGAAGACGTGCCTCTCAGCGGGATTAGTGTCTTTAACAAAGCTCCTAGCGCCTTTAAAGGAGGATCCAGGTTGCCATGTAAGTGCCCAAAGTCTGTTTCTTAAAGTAGGGGATCCCTCCCCACAGGAATTCCCACCACTTTGCTTCCTTCTCTTCAGTCCCCTCTTCTCATTCTGTTGCTACCCCTTGTGGTGGAGGCCTGCTGAGACCTTCTGCCGGCCCCAGAGTTCAGCGCTTGGGTCATCTCTACTTAGGACTCATCAATCTCTCATACCCCAGGGCAAGCTCCACCCGTTGTCCAGTCCCGGATGGGGTTTTAGGCCAGCTCCACCAGGTCAGCCCCTGTTTTCCTGGAAGGGAGAATCCGTAGCACCTAGTCCTGTTGTTGAACGACAGCCACCGCTGCCCTACATGATGACTGGAATTTTGGTTGATCTCCAACAATATTTGTTGGATTTAATTACAGAAGCCCTGAGGTAAATTGCAGAGACCTGTGTGCCCTTTCTTCATGCCAGCTATGCTGGGGTAGTATCATCAAAGGAGCAGTTAATGCTCAATTTTTTTCTCTCTCCTTTTCATTTTTTTATAATTTTTTGACCAATTTCATATGCCTATATTTGGTAATCTGAACAACTAACTTGAAGACTACAAAAAAATTAGACTCTACCCCTCCCTTGTGTGTTAAAAGAAGATCAAGAGTTTATTTTGGTAGCTCATCAATACGCAGATTGGTGCTTTCCACCTGCTGTGGTTGGCAGAGTGGACCTGGAGGCAGCGTGTACCTTGGGTGTGCGTGTCCTAAGCCGAGAGACTTAGCAGCGTAAACCCCAGGTCCCCCGTGCCCGGTGCCTAGACATCCTTTCTTTAATCAGTGCCTCACTGGTAAAATAAGGGAAGCAGGCTTTGGAAGATAAATATTATCTTTTCCATCCCCAGCAGAGTCGCTGCTGGGTTTGTCTCCCACTTGGATGGCCTGCTTAGAAACTCAGCCCTGTGCAATCGCGCGGAAGGCAGCCCGGGGAGCTTTCTGGTTGCAGGACTGGGCTCGCATCTCCTCGGTGCTTGCTGCGCTGTCCTCTGCATCTTATAATAAAGTCAGCCCGAGAGTCGGTGTGGTTGAAATGGTGATTGTGATTTAGTTGGGAATTCTACGTCCACCTTTCCGTTACGGAACCACACAGCTGATGGGCTACTGCGTCTGAGGAAGGACCGAAATGCTAAGTTTATTTCTTTTCTCAATCACTATTGGTAACATAAGGAGTCAAAGGAATATTGAAAGTAACATTCCCATCCCTGGAAACATGAGTTCAGAGAGGGCTGGAGATGCTCGACCCACAGCAAAGCAGCGCTGAAGCAAGTCGGTTATGCTTAGAGACAGGATGAGCCGTAAGTGATGCGTGTGCAGAGGGTAGATGAATTCTGCCAAAGTGGAGAAACTGCTTCTCACACCTGGGATCAAGTAAGGTGCGCAGCCTGCTGCCCCCTCGCGCTGTCTCCTGAGCCCAGCAGCTCCGACTTGGCTGCCACAGGCCACGTGCCGTGGCCTCCGCTTTAATTCCATCTGGGAAGGGACCACCGCAAGACTGAGCTGCTGAGTCGAGCAGCACCACTACTGGGCTGTAGCTCAGCTTTGCACATTTCCTCGTTCTGAGAGGTGGGCTGCACAGCCTGTGTTCCTGAGCCCGTTCTGTGGTAAGCCTTTTTTTAAATGTGTGGCTACTGCGATACCCCCGTCAAGTAATCTCCTGTTCTAATACTTGAGTCCCTGCATTCATGAAGCCTTGCTTCACACCAGTGCTACCTCCACCTCATCTTCTCTACCCCCAGGTTGAGGCAGGGTCCTTCACAAGGGACTATTGGTTAACTTGAGCACTTGGGAAAATTGTGAAGTTCTTGACATTTCTTTACCAGTAAATAATTAAAAAACAATTTTTAATAAATGGCTTGATCACATGCCTTGAACTGACAATACATGCTACTTTTTATTGTATATACCTTAGTAGCATTATTGATTTTCCTTTATTTTCTTTGTGGTACTGGGAATCGAACTTGGGACCTGGTGCATGCCAGTGAGGCACTTATGCCACTGACCTGTCTCCCGGCCCTTGAGCTGTCTCCCCAGCCCTACATTATTGATTTAAACTTGACCTACAATAAGCTACACATATTAAAAGCATAAAATTTGATATGATTATGTATGTTCTCCATCTGGAAGAACGCCCTCCCAATCAAGAACTTGTTAGCGTTCCTTCACAGGTGCTCGCGCTCTTTCCTTTCTCTGTTTCCTGGGAAGCCGCGGACTTGCCCTCTGTCACTATGCTACTGAGTGTTCCCTAGAATTTACTTAAATGGAGTCATGCAGTATACTCAATTATACTCTTCCTGTTTTAGACTTGGCTTCTTCCCACGATGGTCTTTTGACTTTTACTGCTGAAGGCATCTGGGCTGGCTAAGGAGCCCGGGGCACGTGCGGCTCCCCATGGAAGCCTGCCACTTGAGAGTAAGGCAGCCTCCATTCAGAAGATTCGGTGCGCCGCTCTTCTGAAAGTTCCATAAGCAGAAAGCCACATTAATTTCTAGCCAACGTTTGGGATCAATCCAGAAGCCTACCCGAGATAGAGTCCCCGACACGTAGGCACATGCGAGGTACAATCTAAAGCCCCACGCTGGTGCCTCACTCCTGTTAGACTAGCCAAGCACAAAGTATTTTGTACCTGGCTGCATCTTATCTAGGTAAAACTAGTTTGTATAAATAAGCTAATATAAAGGTATTATATTCCGGAGGGAGGAAAAACCGTGTGTGTGTGTGTGTGTGTGTGTGTGTACAGAATACTGTGCACATAGAAATCAGTGCCCTTCAGTGGGGAGCATGCACACTGTGTTTTTCATTTTGTCTAATTCATTGTCCTTTGTAGTTGTACTCTAAGATCCACTTTCTAAAATAGTTTTCTTGCCAGGCAAGCACTTATTCTAAAATAGTTTTCTTATCTGAATCCATGGTATATAGCTTATGATATTCTTTTTTGATGCACGGCATTATGGCAGTTCAGACATACTTATTTTAGTATTTCTTTTAGTGCATTAGCTACAGAAAAGCTTGTTATACTGCTTCTTTGGATTTTTATTTTGAGGATAAGGAAGAACAGTTTATTTACTGCAGTAGGAATTCTTGGAAGTATTTCAGGGTTTCTTGGATGTGGCTATGAAATCAAAGGACAATTTAAAGCCAGCAGACGTTTTCTCTTAGACATCTGCCTTCCTGATGTCAGAGGTTACCTGAGGTCACGAATCAACCTGAGAGAGAGAGGTGAAACACTCACAGGAAATGCTCACCTTTAATCAAACCGCCACGGCCCAGCTGAACAGGGAGACAAATAGAGCAGGTAATAGAAGATGACCAAATAGAATCTCTGCAATAAGAATCCCAAATTATAGGTCATATTTTATGGCCCAATTGAGATCCTTGGTCTATGGCAAAATAAAATTTAAAAGTCACAGCAGTAACTTTGAGATGGGCGGGGAGCAATGTGATTAGTGTGGAGTACTTGGGGGTGACTTTTCAAAATATAAGCATTCAATGTAATTGGGTCCTCCTTGTTCTGTCTTCATTTTTTTCACACAATCTTAATATCGTGTACCAAAATCATTCCATGAATATCTTCATTGTGGAAAAGTCTATATAAAATGAAAAAAGCTGATAGTAATAATAGTAATGATTGTTAGAAGTACCCCCCCAAACCAGGAATCACAGGAAAAAAGCATGACCACATGCAAATTTTTTAATAATTAACTTCACTATGTGGGGCTAGCTAATCTGCATGCAGACAATATTTGGGACAATTAATCAGAAAAAGTAACTCCTTTTTTAGAATTTTTTAAAATTTTAAAGTAGTGAAAACAAAATCAAAAGCCAAAAAAATAGCAGAAACAAAGTCAGAAATAAACAACAATACATATGATTCACAATTTTAAAACAAGAATAAAAATTTAACAACAGTTGTTGAATTACACATTTTCAGTGTCAAATCTGTTGCTCAGAAGAATAGCTATAGGTATGCAAGACTAGTCACATAATTAAACATTAACACTTACTTTCAGTTAACCTTAATTTTTTCTTGTCCATTTTTACTTTTTAAAATTTATTTTAAAGAGAGTGTACTAACTGATAACACATTACGCATGGTGCACCTTTAGAAGAACAAGATGGGAGGCATTCAACTGTGTTTTCTTTTTTAATTATTTAATTATTTCTTTGGTGCAGAGTCTCACTACACAGCTCAGACTCGCAGTGATCCTCCTTCTCAGCCTCCCCAGTGCTGGGATCACAGCCGTGCGCCACCTGTGCGCCTGTCAACCGTAGTTTTTCTATTGCATTTTGCTGTCTTCGATGAAGTTGCTGAGACTACAGATACTAACATGCAGAGTTAGTCAAAGTGAAAATTGTAAACATTAACTTCTACTTTTAAAAAACTGATGGACATTAGTACCACAGTCATCTCAGCTATGCTGGTACGTACCTGCATGACTCCCCCCTTCCTCTTTCCTGTCTTTTCTCCTTCCCCCCACCTTCATTGTGTATTCCTTATGTTCAGTTTCTTTCCATTTTACTATATCATTCCTTTCAATTTTACTTATTCTTTCAGGTTCTTACACAGGGAAACAATATATTTACACATGTTAATTGCTTTGAAGAGAATAGGTAGAAACCTGTCCCACTTCTAGGGTTTAGAGTTTTTCTGGGAGACAATTGTACGACTTGCAGATCACATTTGCATATAATAGGCTATAAAAGATAGCATTCATCTACTTTATTATATCAAAGAGTAAAGAGATGTAGAAAAGCAATCAATACTTACCAGCTAACCCTTTAGTAATATTAACCTTTTGGAAAAATTTGTAAACTTTTGATAAATGAAGATGTTATCAAATTATGTGAAGAGCATATTATCCAAATTATGTACTAATTAATCAAGCATTGACACCAAACTAGAGTGCTATGTCCTCGGCCTGTGAGCTCCTGATTTTTGACAACCAAGCCCATTGTTTCTGCTAGCAGTCTCCCAAAAAGCCAATTAGACATGCTTATGTGCACAGCTCCGCTCTCCCAGGAATTATGCAAGCTTACATGTGTCGCTCCTTTTCCCAGGATCTCTTCAGCTTGCATACCTAGGACAATTTCATGTCCTCTGAAAGACTCTGGGATGGAACAGTACAGGAGGGTGCTTTGTCCTAGGGTGATCAAAACATGTACTTTGGTGGGCATCTTAGTTACTTCCTGGTGACTCGCAGGCCTGTCCCTGGGGCTCCTCCGGCACAGGCTGTGTGCCGGGTCCTGCGCGCGCCTCCTGCGGTCGGTCTTCTGCATGGATCTCAGATGTGGCATCCCTTCCCATCAGGCTGTTTCCTGATTTGTCCAAACACCATGGCAACCACTATTTTGAGATGTTTTCTTGAACTATCCAGTCTTTGCTGCTGTCTTCTTAGTGATTCAGTTTTCTCTATGTGTGTTGGAGGCAGTGCTGACGGAGAGGAAGAGGAAGAAGGGCCTTCGAGGGAAAACCAAGAGCTAGAAGGAAATCAGCAGGCAGCACACTGCGTAGGTCAGGTTATGCCCCGCCTGTGCAGCTCGGTCTCTCTTGCTGCCTCTGGGCCTCTCAGAACATGCCCCTCGTCTGTTCTCTCCTGTAGGCCCAAAATCTAAGAAGCAGCAACTTCTCAGTCACATTTGTTGCATGAGTGTGAACACACATGACTTGTATATGTTGAATATGCTTTAGAAAAGTACTATCCATGTCCAAGAGAGTAGAAATCCCAAAGAGGGGTGCGCCATAAGAGATACTTGGATTGCTCACACGCTGTCAGCAGGAGAAGTAGGTGTGAGCTCGTTGAAATGTGGCATAAGAATGAGTCAGCCTGGAGAATATTTTAAGCACTTAACCGAGGAGAGATAGATAGGTGAAGGCCGTGCACACTTAGTGAACACAGCTTGTTGGGTCTGTGGCCACGTATGCACCTGTGACACCACGCTGGCAGGCTTCTTCCTGCCCCTTGTATTTATTTGTTTTTGTTTTTGGTAAGAGCGTTTTGCATAAGCGGCCCAGCGAGATTTCCCTCACTTGCACAAAGCATCTGAGACGACTCGACTTAAGAAGGAACAGCTCGTTCTGGCGCACGGTTTCAGAGCCTTTAGTATATGGTTGCTCCACCAAGCTTTGGACCTGTGGTGAGCAGGACGCACTGATGCCAGAGGTGTGGGAGTGGAGGCTGCACGACCCGAGGCAGCTAGGGAGCCAGGAGAGAAAGAATGAGGGGCGAGACCCCAGTGCAGTCCTCGAGGGCGCCCTCCTCTCACCTGCACACCCCCGCTAGCTGCATCCCCACTAACCCGCCTGCTTTGGCCAGGCCCCTCCTCGCAAAGGCTGGAGCCCTGCACACTGAGTGCCCATGGGGTGGTGGCCTGGAGTGGGGCCACGTCAGATATTAAACCAGAATAGTAAGCCCACCCTCCTAGCAATTTCAAGCACAGTGTCGCTAGCAACAGACACTGTGCCACATGACAGGGCCAGAACTTATTTTTCCTGCAGAACTTGAACTTTGTGATTTTAATCACCATCTTCCTGGTCCCTTCCTCCCAACCCTGGCCAAGCGCACTCTACTTTGCCTCTGTGAATGTGACTGCTTCAGATCCTGTAACTGAAGTTATAGAGTATTTACTTCTCTGTGCCTGGCTCATTTCACTAAGCATAACGCCTTCCCAGTCCTTTTATTTGTCACAAATGACAAGATTTCGTTTTTATAAGAGCCAGTAATACTCCACTGTCTGTATGTGCCACAGCTCCTTCATCCTGCTGGTGGGCATTTAGGTTGCTCAATAGTGTGGCCACGTGAGGAATGCCACAGTGGACATGCAGTGTAGCTATCTCTGTTCCTTTGGCTGTATGGCCAGAAGTGGGATTGGTGGATCACGTTAACTCTATCCTTAATTTGGGGTGAAGCACTATGCTCTTTTCAATGAGGGCTATGCTATACCAGTATCTAGCTTTTGTTTATCTTAATAATTAATAACCATCCTAATAAGTATAGAAGTTATTTCCTAATTGTAGTGGTTTTCATTTGCATTTCACTGGTGATTAGTAGCATTAAGCTCCTTTATGTAAATAGGACCTGGTAACAAATGATGAACTCTTTCATGGAGGCAGAGTTCCCATGACCTAAGCACCTGTTAAAGGTCCCACCTCTCCACACTAAAGTATGTTTTCACCACATGAGCCTCAGGGGGTGCACCCCAACCACAGCAGGAGTATTAGAGCCATAATAAACAGTCAAAATACACTACGACTTACATGTAATAGCAATGTATTTCTCATGTAACTACCCAATGTGTTTCTGATTAATTCAAAATTTGGAGACGCCAAGGGCTGGTGAGATAGCTCAGCAGACTAACTGCCTGCTTTGGCAAGCACAGGGTCTCGGTCTGCAGTTCCGCATGTCTCACCAGCCCGTCCCGGCCCCGGCCCCGGCCCCCGAGGCACACTGAGACAGCAGTGAGTCCAGGCGTCGTGGCACACAGCTGTAATCCCAGTGCTGGGGAGGCTGAAAGCAGGAGGATCACTATGAGTCGGAACTGCGTAGTGAGACCCTGCACCAAACATGTTTTTTAAAAAACGTAATCTGGAGACTAATAGGCATCAATGAGAAGGAAGG
>NDGM011249150.1:0-24421 GCA_002564305.1 Octomys mimax
GTTTGGACAGGATATTCTGTCTGCATCTTGTACTACTGATAACCACTAAGAAGATAACAATGTGCAATGTATAAATTATTGAAACTGTCCTATTAATCAGTTTTAAAACTGTCTCATTGATATTTATTTCTCAGTAAGATAAAATAAAAATAAAGGGGCACAGGAAGGGTGTATTAGGCAGAAATTTTAGGATGCACTCAAGAGTAGAATGTGGGTGCTCAGAGAAATGAGACACAGCATGTTCTTCTTTAATGTCTCAGGTAATGCTGACTGGATGTTCTCAAAAGGCACTTCCACTGCTGTTGTGAAAATTACTCCAGAAAATAAAAGTTTTTTTTTTTTTTTTTTTTTTAACAAATGTCTGTTTAATAAAGAGCAGATTTCTTTTTCTTTTTCTTTCTTTCCTTAAATTTGGAAATATTTGGTATATTTGGCCACCCTACTTAAACTGTTCATTCATTCATTCATTCATTCATTCATTTCATGTTTATAAACCTGCCTGTGCCAGATGTAGAGCTTTGCACTGAATTCAGAGGTACCAAGGTAGCCTGCTGCTTTTTTGGTTGGACTTACTGTATTACTAATATAGTAAAACTTTTAAGTATTTTTCAACTGATCTATAGGAGGTGAATTTTTTATGAACAAAGCTCTGGGGACTTCTGGAAAATGAAAAATGATGTATGAAGAGAGGTGAATGCATCTCATGAGATACATTTGAAATAAAAATATGTTTAAGATTTTTAGTGAATTGCTCATGAAATTCTAGTGAATGACTAATACAGATTCACCTTGTATCTCTGAAGAGATGTCAGAGTTGGTTTTATCTTTGCTATTTTTTAGTGTTCTCACTTTGGTCCTTCAGGCTCTTGGTTTTCTAATCTAAAAAGTTAAGAGTCTAAGGCCATTTCTAGAACCAAGAAGAACTGTGCACTTAAAAAGTAACTGAAGGAAAGATCTGAATAAGATCTGTGGGTTGTACAATATCAATTTGCTGGCTTTGTAATTTACTTATGTTGGATGTTACCATTTGTGGATACTGGATAAGAGGAATAGGAGGATATCTGCGCTACTTGTTGAAACTTGCTATGAATATGTAATTATTTCAAAATTAAATGTATAGAAAAAATAAAACTGAAGGGTATTTATTTACTCTTCATAAATATTGTGTAATTTCACCAGGCTTTTTTTTTTTGAGGGCCTCTCATCTACTAAATACTAGGGGTGATATTAAGAAATCATTCTTTATAATAAATACCTATGGTTTTAATCAGAAAAAACACAGGTTGCAAGAAGCAGTAGATATAAACAGCATGCTATATGAGACTTCTAAGAAGCAAGTCTCTCTAGTACTTAAGTTAGATGAGAAGAGTTTGTACACATTACTTTTAAATTAACTACAGGATTTCCTTGATTGAATCAGTAAAATGCCAGGGTACCTCAGGTTTGTTTCTGTTTTCTAGCTTACTAAGTGAATTATTGTGTAATGTCCACTTTTATTCTATATTCTTACATAAATTTATTCTCACCATTTTTTACTTCAGTTAAGTCTCACTAGCTGATTTGATAAGGATAATCAAAAATCAAGCAACAAAAAGTTATGTGTTTGTCTAGTCTAGGAATGTAAAGATTTGGTAAATCCAGAAGTTTAAATGATATGCTATTATTAAAAAATTCAACATTTTTTTTTAGTTCATAGAAGATATTCAAGAAATGATATGGAGTATATACCAGTGAAAAGCCAGTTGCAGTTTAAGTTGTGGGTTCGATCTCTGGCCTGGCAGTGATTGAGACTGGGCATGGTAGTGCGGGCCTGTAATCCCAGTGCATAGGAGGCTAAAAAACAGGAAGGACCACTGTAAGTCCGATCTGTGTAGTGAGACTCTGTAGACCCTGTACTAAATACATTAAAGTAAAAGTGCTTGAAAATTGGTATTAAATAGAAAATAGAAAATTGGTGTTAATTTGATGAGTATAGTGGAGAACAAAATGCCTCTCAAATAAAACAGGGGTGTAGAAATGCAATTAAGATTAATTTCCAAGTAAAGAAAGGATTTTATTTTATGAAGGTAAATTTTTTATTTGGTTTAATTTTATACTAATAACTTAAAACATATTATGAATGACCTTGTTTGTTTTTATTTCTCATGGGTAGTCATGAGAAATAAATGGTTTGTGTGTTGTTTAAATAATAAAGTCCCAAACTGAGCAAAACCACAAGTTGAACCTATTGATATGGCTCATGTTCATTAAATGAAAAACAAGCCAGAAAATTGAATTTATATTTTTCATTAAAAAAATTCCCTTGATATAATGGAGCCTAACATTTTTACTTTTGCTATCAGCACACACAATGATTGATATGCCTAGAGACCTTCAAATATAGCTTTTGAATTTCTTTATGAATGTGTTATAAACTCCAGCTGCTGGCTTCTTGGAAACTTTGTTTTTAAAACAAATGTTCAAAAGAAGGACTTAGACTTTGTTTTATAATTTATATTAAAAATTTTGTAATTACAGTTTTGGGACTTTTTTGTGGGGGTAAGAGCTTCAAAGCAACTATCATGTTTTTCATGTAAAAGGACTTAGCACTTTTGAGATGTAAAGGGTCCTTTCTATACCTCATCTGCCTGTCTTTTTCTCTGGTCAGCTGGCAGATGCATATGTTATTTATATCCTGGAAATTGTGCATTGCCTTCTCCCTAACCAACACTGGTGACACTCCACAGACGTCTGGTTCAGAGACTGATTGAATTTTCTTTACTGCACACCCAGTCTCATAAGCTAAGAGCCTCACTTGCAGGATGATACAATATTATGAGGCTTAAATATGTTCTTCTTCTGGACAGAAACATAAAACATAAATGCCTAGATGATTATTTTGGAAATATTGTATCTTATTGTTGTTTTTCTTCCCACCTTGAAATTGGTATTTATTATTTAGAAATGGAGCAGCATGAAATAGATTAAAACCACATGTATGTATATCTGTTTCAGCCTTCTGAAATAATAAAATAAAAGGAATAGTAAAATAAAGATTTGTAAATCAATATTATATTCAGTGTCGATAGTAGGAGAGATCTCTGAAAATTAAGGAGCCTTTTTTCTCCTGTGTTTGAAGGCAATAAAGAGGTATAGCAATGAAGCAAGAAATAGTAATTTATACAGAGAAGACAAAAAAAAAATAAAGAGATAAAATAAAGTACTTGAGATAAAATCCAGTACTAGTACTAAATAAACAAAATATAGTACTTGGAAATTATCAGATGTCATAGTATAGTATTTCACAATGTCATGATAGTGGTCACATATGTTGAATATAATATATCAAAGCAGTTTAATATCCAGTTTTATTTCACTAGAAAGCCAAAATGAGGTGGCAAAATTTACTAGAGGATAAAGTCAATTTCTATTCCGTTCGAAACTTTTTAGTTGTTTTTCAGACATTAACAAGGTTGTGAGTCATCATATTTTTATTTTGAATATAAAAATAGAGTCTTTTCCATTGTTTTAGAATATGTCTTGCTTTCACTTTTTTGGGAGGAGGAATTATTAACATATTTACCACAATTTCTGTTAGTTTTGGACATTTTAAATACTTACTTTGAATGTAACTAGAAATGATTACATTTAGAAATGCAAGATTTTGAAGTAACAGTCTTTTACACCTTTCCACTTGCTGAAGAAGCCTGTTGCATATGGAGAGAAAGCAGTAGGTTCATGGTCCATAAAGACATCTCCACCTTATTTGCTTCATGCATTCATTTAATATGAATTTAAGAGTTGTGTGGATCTACTCCAAATATTTTTTTATATTTAATTCCTGACTGCCAGCCTTGTTTTGACCTTGCATTTTAAAGCACTCTTGATATTTTTCTTCCTTTACACATTATATTTAGGGACCCTTCCCCTACTATTTTTCATTGCTGTAAGTTTCTTTGAATAAGATGCTTAAAAGAGTGGGCAAGTGATGATCCCATCTGTGCTTCTTTGTTGCTAATCAAAAGATTTTATAATTTTCTCTTTAGAAGATCATGAAACTCAGTTGAAGTTTACTACATAATGCTTGTTGCATTAATTTCAAGTAGGATTTAAAAAATACCACTGAAAAAAATTGACTGTTGGGATAATTAGTATTATTATATGTGCTGCCGAAGCGAGCACTGCTGGGATAATTATTTAAATTCTATAATTTTATTTAAGAATGAATTCAGTATTGATTTTTTAGAAAAGATATATAGTAACAGGGAAACCTTTTCTTTTGATACACAATTCTCTTACAGAATTTTCTGTGTTTCAAAATATAGTCACTTAGTTCTTTGTTTTAGAGAAAGAAATGTTCTATGCTGATAAAACATGTTTTAGCATGGATTTTATCAGCATAGTAACTTTAGACTGAGATAACTAGCTACCTGCTAAGAGTTGCTAAATATGAGACTAAATTTTGTCATTTACTTGTGACATACATTCTAAATTTGAAATAACTTGGTCAAAAGTAAAAGTTTAAAGAATGAATGTGACTTCTACTAAAATAGGTTTTGTTGTTTTAATATTAGAATGATTTATTTCAAATGGGAATGGTGTGTAGGGAGGTGGTTATTAATCTTAAGATACCTAAGCTTTTCCTATTTAAATCAGTTTTCCTATGGCAGTTTGAGTACAGATAACTCTGGAACCTAACCTTACCTTTTTAAAGGATTAGATAAGACATTTTCTTTTAATGGATATCTAGTGGGGCATGATACAAAGTACCCTAAAGAAGTAATGAATAAGGCAAACTTGTTAATTATACTTGAATTCCTAAACAAATAAATTACAATTACGTAGTATCAGATGTCTTCTGGCAAATTGGGGGTACCTTTAAATATTACAAGTGTTCAGATTGAGACTCAAGCCAGGCCTGTGCTCTACATGCTTGGATGGAGCCTTCCAGAACCAAGCTGCTGCTTTTTGTTCTGTTAAGATGATACCAAGTAATTCAAAACATAGAGCAGGCGAGCAACTGAGGTCTCCAGAGGGTAGAAAATTGCCTCATTTCCAGAAGCCTCATGAGTATGGGGTGAGGTACATAACCAAGCGTGTAATCTAAACTGGGCTACAATTAACTCTGTGTGGAGCTATTTGGAAATGAAGTATGTTTCCGCTCCTTGTGCATTCTCCCTTTCTTCACTGCAGGACATGGACCATCCTAGTCTTTCTTTGCCTTAACTTTGTGGTATCATAGGATGTGACTGGGCTTCTGTGTTGAAGTAACTTCTCTTGTGAAGAAGCAGAGGGCAGTCATATGGCATGATTTTCTTTGTATTACTTATGGTTCAGGACCTGTTCTTAATTGTAACTGCCTGCTTTTTGGGTTACTTTCGGCCAGAATATACTGGTTTTTTCATAGCCTTATGTAGCAGGCCCTACCAAGGAGTAGACTTTGGACCAAGCAACTATACAACACTGTTTCAAACTTGGTGTTATTGTTTGTTTTTATCCTACCTCCCACCTCCCTTGGGGAGGAAAAAAGGGGAAAAATATTTGGGAGGAAATTATGTGTTGTGTGTGTGTGTTGACTGGCTCATAAAATTGGTCTGAGATCTTCCCTCATTGCCTCTAAACTGAAACTAACTCAGTTCCTACTAAATATATCCATATCCTATTCATTGGCCAAATCTCATGTGGCCTATTTTCGTACATAACAAAACTAAGTCCAAAGTAGTGCTTTTCTGCCTCTTACTCTCTGTACATTTGTGGTACAGTATTTGACTCTTGTTTTTCTTCTTAAATCATATAATCAGTTGTCACAAAGGGAGAGTTTGTCTTATGTCATCCATGATGTGAGTCCATAATTACTTAAGCAGTCCCCTTATTTTCATCCTGAGCAGTGGGCACCAGCAACCCTATTTGAAGTCTGAAAATTGAGTGATCATCTTAAAACATTGCTGCACCTCTGATTTTACCTAGGTTAGAGGTGAGGGTGAAGGGGATGGGGCGAGGGAAGGGGAGTAAGGAATCACAAACTTTTTATGTTGTTAGAAAGCAAAGATCCTAAATCTTTCTTTAAAAGATTCTTTTATTAACATGTTTTTTCCTTTCAGTTATATTAAGGTTCTTGTATTCTATGTTGTGATTTAATTTTGTTTTGATATATTCAGGGCAAGCACTGGTAAAGTAATATACTAGATGTAATAAGATACTTTTTAGAGGTAACATCAGAAAAAAGTGACAATTAGGTAACAAGTGCTTTTCTTTAATGTCTTAACAGTGTCACATAAACTGTTGCCTAGAACTTACAGGAGTCGGTTTTACCAGTTGAACAGACAAAATATTGATACTCCTTATTTAAAAGTGAAATTTAAATAAAATTTAGGTAGTAAGGTTTTCAGGATTTCAGCAGGCCATCAATAGTAAATAATAAGCACTTTCTACTGTGTAAAAGAATAGGTCCAGAGGTCCATGTTGCTCATGCTCCATGTCCAAATTAAGGTAATATATTGTATATCATTGCTAGTCCAATTTTTCTTTTTTCCTTTCAGAGTTCCTTCTACAAAATTTCTGTATAATTATCGAGAGATGTGACTCTTGCTGTCTCATTTCTTGACAGTCACTGAAACATAAAATTGCCCTGTATACTAATACCTGCTTAATAAGCCCTTTGTTATCTATGACGGTCTTAAGGCCTTCCTTGATCCTGTTATGTAATACTGGACTATGTTATTGGATAACTTTTGGGGAGGGAAAGCAGTGCCATGTGATTCATAGCTGTCATAAAAATATCCAAGATTCTTTTCACATCCAGTTTAAGAACAGGAAGGAGGGAACAGCTCACAATAGTGCCACAGAAATTATTGCTTCCTGATATGCATGGAATTTTACCCAAATAGTATATGCAGTTGATTAATTTATCAGTTGTATGTGCTCGATTTGTGATATATTTCCTTTCATACCTCTGTCCTTACTATGAAAGCTTAAATCAAGAAAAGAAAGAAAGAAAGAAAAAAAACCTTCAGTGAATTTGTTGCTGTTTCGGTAGTACAGTTTTTAAAAGTCAGACATAATAACCAGCTTTAACTAGTTACTCTTTAAAGAAGCTGTTAAGGTGGCTGTGCTGCCTGTTGACTTCATTATTTTGTTTAATCAACTGGTTTTTAGTGCAGTGTCACACCAGTGTAGTCAGTTCTAATGATAAGACTGTTTAATTCCTGGTATTACCTGGTAACAAGTCAATTAAGAATGTTAGCGGAACTCTAAAGGGAAAGTAGTTCTTTTATCTGTTTGGAATCCAGTTGGGTAGATGCCAATTATTACACATTAGGAAAGAGGAGGAGGAATCAACCAATTAGAGGCCCTCTTTTTATTGCTTGAGAAGCCAACAGTATACCATAAATCTTAGTCCTAGAAAACAGCCATGATTAATTGAAGTATAAAGAACTTCAAAATATTTAAGCTCCACTGGCTATCATGATCCAAATAATAAAAGCCTGACAAGATTGGCTACATGGAGATATTTAGTGAATAATTACTTAATCATTGTTGTAATGATCAAAGTCATTAGCATTTAGAAGACTTTCCAAAATGTTAAGAAATGAAAGTAGAAACATTTAGGATTATATTCAGGCCTTGCTCTGCTGTTATCATCTGTGTAGCCTTAGGTTGGTCATTTCTCTAGATCTTAATTTCCTTAAGTATGAAGAAAGGCACTGACCATTAAATTGACATTGGCACTTCTATTAGTTTTACATTACAAAACAAAGTTTTTAGAGTTTAATGATTGAAAATAGCATGTAAGTATCGTGTAAGCATGGATGTAATAGTATTGAATATTGACTAGTGTGTAGAAGGAAGAAAACAGTCGCCAAGGTTAGTTGAGTGAAAGCTTTGTTTCTAGACTGGGTATTTTCAAGATAGGCATAAAAATATCTTAGGAAGCAGTAGTTTCAACTTGTTCTCCTGAAATATTTCTGTTCTTTATGTGTGGATCATAGATTTGTTATTTTTAGACTTGGGAATTATTTGGTGGGTCTTGTCAACCCTTTAGTGGCCAAACATTTTAGATGATAGCTCTGTCACTTAAATATGCGAGATTATCTCCCAAAAGAATACAGATAGATGGCAATACAATGAAAATACATTTAAAAGTGCCATCAATTCATATTGTTATCAAGACTAAGGTTATCTTGTTAAGGTTTTAGGTGTTTGTGTTCACTGGGTGGATGTCATCATCAATTGTTATCACAGAGGGAAGCCTCTATGAAATATTTTGTTCAGGGTAGGCCTTAATAGCTACGAAAGGTTATAAAATGCTGTTGTAGAGAACTTTGCTAACTGTTCTGCTGTGTACTCTTGTCCTTGATATACATTGGGAACATAACATAAAAAGGAAATTTAGTGGACAAATTAGTGAAGAGGAGGACAGAAAGAAGTAAGGCTGTCATTTACCCTAGAATGTCATCTCCACCAAATAATATTTTGCAGCTTCATCTCAGACATCTGCAGGGCTAGTATAGGGATACCTTGATAGTGTATAGCTTTGCAATTTTTGTTAGTATTAGAAACAGGTACTGTTGAAGTCTCTTTTAAACCACATAGTTTGAAATATCTTACATTTCAGCTCCTGTTTATATTTCACCTTCACTAAATATGTGGAATATTCTATAAACCATGTATATTGAGGGACACTTTTGAAGTATTTTTCCTTTTTGAGGTAGATCTGGACATTTTGTAATAACAAGTGTTGAAAACTAGTTCCAAGAATTTGAGACACAATTTCTGACTCACCCAGTGGCCCTTGAGGGATGATCTCTAATTCCAATCTTTACAGTAACCTTGTATATTGGTTTTGTGATCTATTTTCTAGTTGGAAAAAATTTGAAGTTCAGAGACATACAGTAGCTTCTGTAAAGCCACTTAGCTTTCTATACTTTCTTACCTAGAGTATTTGGATAGAAAACAAAGCCTCTGGCTCCTAGTTCAATGGCCTACACATTTATTGTGTAGCATTAATGAGAGGAGAAAAAAAGATAAGAAAATGTAAATATTTTATTTAATTTTGCTTTGATAGGGCAAATATTAAAATTGTTAACTTTGAGAGTCCAGAAACCAAATTTAAAATACATATTTTATCATCAGAATCTTCTATAAAAGATTAGGGGCTCACAATTGCTAGTTTCATATTGAAGAATAGAAGTCAAGATAGACTCATTGAGAGGATTTTTTTTCTCCCCCGATTCTGTTTCAGGTCTATCATGAGACTTAAGTATGTGTAGGCCACAAGCGATTCAGATACACTCACTGCTCTCCCTTCCCACCCCATCACTCCACTTTGGATGTATCTGTGAAGTTCAAAGCTGTCTGAAGCGTTCATGCAGCAAATACATGTGAGGCATCTGTAGTACCCTGGACACTAGTTATCAGGCTTTGGATACATCAGGCATTAAAAGCAAAGACTCCTGGCCTGATAATTCTGGTAATCCCTGTCTATTCTCCAATAGATTAATAGACATAGTCAAATAGTTGTTTATTATTTAATTTTGAAGGCCAATGAAAAAGACTTAGAGCCTTGTGTGTCTGTAGGAGAAACTGGAACTAGGGCTTAGGGTGATAATGAGAAGATTCTTAGATCAACATGCCACTCAAGCTCATCATTAAGGTTCAGAAAGTAATCAGATTATGTTAAATAAGTGATTAAAATTGATGGTAAATCTGGATGCAGAGAGACAACTAGTGAGTTGATTATTGGGAGTGAAGTTTTAAGTGAACATTGTTAGGAGCATGTGTTCATCAGTGTGAGATGTTGTGTTCTATTTTGTAAAATAATGAATATAAAGATCATTTGTATTTTTTGTTTGTATCTGTGGTCAATCAGGGAAGTGTTTAATTACATTTCTAAAAGTTTTTGCTGTCATATCTCTAAATGTCTCAGTAATTTACAGGGGCTAGCCTGGGGTCCCTAAGGAGTTCATATTTTTTTTTTTCATGTTCATGTCAGTACAGAGCTATTTCTCAAAATCATTTTTACCTTGGCGACAGTTACACAATTCCTTGTTTATTACTACACACTAGTGTGTTTTTCTCCTTTTCAATATATTACCTCCCTTTCCTTATTGAAGCTGGCTTTGGCTGGTTTAGTTTGGACCAAAGTGGTGTCAAGTTTTTTAGAGCTTAAAAATTGCCATTAATCACTGGTATCATAACATCCTCTTAAGGCAAGTTATCTTGTTGCTTTGTCCTCTAAATGTAGCATCCAGAATCAGAAGGCTTCTGGCAAGGATAAAAATAGCCTTCCTGCTGGATGGTTTGTTGTTATCTTTCCTGGCAGTAGGAAATCTTTTGAATTCCTTAATTGGGTCAGCTCCTTGCTAGCTTCTCTCTAGACATTCCCTCCTGCCTGAAGTACTTACATGCTTTTAGATCTTACAACTTTGCATCTGCCTTCAGTTATAATCAAACAAGTTTTCTTTAAAGGAAACATTTTTCAATCTGTAGAAAGTTAGCCCACTGGCTTTTACTTACTGATAGAAATTTATTTTTGTCACTATTATAATGTTCTTCAACTATTATTTCACAATTTAAAAATTCAATTGGAGTTTTGACACAGAAAGGGGACCTTCCCTGGTTTTTAATAGGAAGAACCTTTAGTTGAATTTTCTAAGTTTTCTCTTCAAATCTTTCTGTGATAGAAGAAAGTTAGATGGTAGGATTTTTTTCTCTTCACCAAAAAAAAATATATATCTATATATCCATATATCTATATCTATATCTATATCTATATCTATATCTATATCTATCTATAGATAGATATAGATATCTACTTTCATTTCTCGGAAATTGAAAAATTCCCCAGGTTGCCACACCCTAAGGTTGGGATTCACTAACCAAAGAGAATCCTCCCTCTTCCTTTCTCATACAAGTGTAAAATTGTTGGTTGTCTCTTAATTTATAGCTGGACAGGGGAAATAAGTTTTTCCCCTGTCCAGCTATAAATTAATATTAATTAGATAGCTCCTGTACATTGAGGGACTTTACTTGCTGTTCTGCAAAAATTTATCTCAGGACTATAGCAGCTTTGTGAAGTAAATGAAAATATGGATCTCTTTTTCCGCGAGTCAGTGAACCTAAGACCTATCTGACAGGTCTGCAGACTGGCTTGGTTCTGCCCTTTTCACTACATCTTTGAAGACAGAGACCACCAGCTGCTGCCTTTGTTTCATCCATTCAGCAGCTATTTACTGAGCACTTTTCTCCATTCAAGGCTTTGGGATACAAGACTCAGTCTGTCCTCAAAGATTTTTTTTTTTAGAGGAAGAGTTTAGTTAAAATGCATCATTTGCCATTCCTGGTGTTTTATGCCTGAAGTCTCAGTGCTCTGGGAGATTTAGGCAGAAGGATACCAGTTAGGTAGTTTAGTTACTTAGTGACACCCTGTCTCAAAAAATATTTAAATGTTGTGGAATTGTAACCTAGCTTGAAGGCCCTGTTGGACTGCAAGTACCACACTTACACAAATAGCATAACTTACACAATGTAATAAGTGTCAGGGGTGTTATATGGAACATGTGGAGTTATCTGAAATCAGAGAGTGGGTGTCTTGAGGCAAGGAAGACTTTGCATAGGATATGAGGCCTAAAAAATGAGAACTACTGGACAGGAGAGTGGAGAGACATGGGGTGGGGGGGCTAGATGGAGACAGTTGACAGAGGAAGTAAACTAGAAGAAAGTTGTTCTGGTAGTTGTTCTGAATAGAGTAATGTGAGAAGGAAAATGGCATTGTGTGAGGCAGGAAAGGGCATGAATTCAAGGGGTTTTAGAAACCTTGGCTTTGAATCTAAAAGCTGGCTTCATCCCTGAGAGGGTTTTTGTTTAGCCTAAACTCTTTGTGTGTGTTTAATGAATTTTAAATGGCTTTTGGAAGGTGAAAGACTCTCCACTTGATATTAGACCTTGCCAGGTCTTGCTACATGATTTTGCATAGAAGTGTCTTATGGGAAGTTCTTGTAGCATAGATAGGTCAGGGAGTAGAATAAGGTACCTATTTTGATTAGGAAAGTTACTTATAGGTCGATAGAATAAATTACTAAAAATTACATCTATATCATTAAGACATAGAGCATATCAAATTTTTATTAGTTTATATTGATATTGGTTCTGCATTTGTACAAATAGAAAGTTGGTATTTGCAATCAATGACTTTATTATACATCTTGAGCCTTGGTATATATTGTTCAGATCCCCACAATGCCATCTTATTGCAAGTCTCAGCCATTACTGATAAAATCATCAGATGTATAAGAGGTGGAATATTTCCGATAAGGGCTGGCCAAATAGCCCAGCAGAGTAAAGCACCTGCAGCAGGTACAGGGGCTGGGGCTTCGATCCCAGGGCCTGCTACACTGGCCTTACCCTTGGGGTGTGCTGAGACCTCACTGAGACTGGGCATGGTGGCATGTGCCTGTAATCCCAGCTCTCAGGAGATTGTAAACAGGCGGTCGCACTACTGCCCTAGTAGTGAGACCCTGAACACCCTATAGACCCTTCCCTAAAATACAAATACAAATATATGTATATATATATATATATATATATCTTTTAAAAATATTTGTGAAACTACAGCTTTGATTTACTTAGATATTACTAGATGAATTTAGCAGAAGGAGAAGCACTTCTAATTAAAAACAACCACAAATATGTATGTACATGGATTAGAAATTTTCAATGGTGTTCTTTTCCTTTGGCATGATATAAATTTTTATAGCTTGAGAAAATAAAGTTGACTTAGAATTTTATGCTACATGTCCATTATGTAGGAGTTCATGGCTATGTTTTGGATAGCCTTGCAGAATAATTCATTATTATTGTTCCTTGGCATGTACCAAGTTATGAAAGATGTTAACATGATTCTGAAAAAGAGATCATAGCATGAAACAATGGTACTGTAAAGCACTTGATATACCTTAGTGTTTGTGTACGAAATTGCATCATTTATATTATTTCCTACTGGCTGGGGAGATAGCTTGGTAGCCTAAGAATCTGCTTGGCAAGTACAAGGATCTGAGTTTGATTCCTGGTACCACATGTTATGCTGTCCCCAGAACCCCAGGTGCCATGCCAGGCACCAAAACTGGGCATGGTGGCACATAACTGTAATCCGAGCACTGGGGAGGCTGAGACAGGAGAATCACTACAAGTCTAAGCTGTGTATTGAGACCCTGTACCAAATAAGTATATTATTTCCTGCTGAATCATCAGTATCAATAGTATCTGACTTTCTCTTTAGCAAATAACTTTTATTTTACTTAATTATGAAAATAGTCCATGTATAGTGTTAATGTATGTCTTATTTTTCTTGTTTCTGAAACAAAATACCTGGTATTCCAAAGGTAAAGGAAGAAAGATATATTGTAGTGCACAGTTGGTAGAGTTTTCAGTTTGTAGTTGGCTGGCACCAAAAAAAGTAGGCATGGCAGAAGGCATCACAGAGTTCATGGTGAGCAGAAGTAGCAAGGCAGTAAAGTAGTGAAGAAGCGGCAAGTGAGGAGCGAGGACAGCAGCACTGTGCTCGTGTTCCTTACATTCATGCTACGTGCCCTAAGTGTAAGTAGTGCTCACACCCAAGATGGGCCTTCCCATTGTCTACACTCAGAACAATTTAGTAATCACACACCCTTAATCCTAGCATCACACACTCTAGATTGGCCACCCCTGCAAAAGCCCCACTTACGACTGCATGAGACTTTGGGGGAACATCTAGACTCTAGTCATAACAATATAATAAGGTATTTTGTTTTAGTCTTCTCTCCTTTCATCTTTTGATTAGGCTGCTTAGAGTCTGAAGGAAGTACATATCGTTATTTAAAGCACTTGTTTCCACACCTATGTTTAGTCAGTCTAATTGGTAAATCTTGATTCTGTTCAACTCATAAATGCCTAGCATAGAATTGTCTAGTTGCATGGATCTTTTCTATGCTGTAGAATTTGGTAGTGTAGTTTTCCAGAGTCAGTGTATCAGCTGCCTATATTTGGCAAGGTTGAGTCATGTCACCAAATATAGCCTATGCTTTCTTCATGATGTATGCCAGGCTTCTGGCTCCAAATGCCACAAGTGGCCTCTAGAGACTACTGTGTTTCTGTTCATAATGTCCCTTAAAAGAAGGACCGCTGATCAGGCAGTATTTTTTACATTTGTAACATAATGACAAGAGCCATCTAAGATTGATCTTACCCACCAAATAGGCTACATTCCTGAAATCCTAATGCTCTACTTCTGCCTCTAGGAATTAAATTTTGATGTCCCAAAACCTGAGTCATGTTTATAAATAGATGAGTTATTAAAAACTCAGTAAAATGAAAACTCAGGTACTGGATTACATTCATATTCAAATACCTCAATTGTTTTTATTTTACTGTATTCATTTGTGAAATGCTGGTATTTTAAGTTCAGTGGAATGTTTATTGAATGTTTGCCTGTTGCCCGAACAGGAAACTCAACAAAGGGTAAAAAAAGTCTATAGTTCCTAAGGGGGTTATTATGTAAAAGAGATGAGTTAGCCAGTAGCTAAATTATTAGGTAAGAAGGATAGCTATTGCTGTGATGCTAGAAATAAAATTTGACAAGTTAACTTTATGAAAGGCCTTCCTTTTGGGAGAGGTATCCTAGGAAAGGTGAACCTGAAAAAATAATTAAAAAGCTCTTCCAAAAGCTTATATTCATACAAAACCCTTGTATATGGCTGTGTATAGCAAATTTATTTAAAATTGCCTCCAGGAATTAAATTAAATGCCCAACCTGGAAGCATCTGAGATCTCTTTTTGTAGATAAATGGAGGGATAAGACTGTAGTTCATATAAACTACTATATGACTGTAGTTCATATAAGCAGTGGAAAACTATTGTTTTATGTATTGAATATGGGATCTACAGGGTCTCACTACACAGTTCAGACTTGTCATACATTTGCGTAAACCCATAGAACGTACAGCCACAAGAGTGAACCTAATGTGAACTGTGCATATCTGGGTTTTTATGATGTC
Organism: Octomys mimax; assembly: GCA_002564305.1. Lineage (NCBI taxonomy): Eukaryota > Metazoa > Chordata > Mammalia > Rodentia > Octodontidae > Octomys > Octomys mimax. The sequence goes on from NDGM011249150.1 coordinate 15,009, forward strand.
ATTGTAGCTTCTTAAGTTGTAAGGAAGGTATTATGCTGGTAGAAGTGTTTTATAATGGGGAGACTATACAGGTGTGGGGAGGAGGTGGGAAATCTCTGTACCTTCCTCTCAGTTTTGCTGTTAATCTAACACTGCTCTAAAAAGAATAGTCTTTAAATAGATTAAAAAAAATATAACAGCCACACACATCCTTCACTAAGGACATGGCATAAAAGTCTCTAGATCAGATATAGGAGGGGATGGTCAGTAAGCTAGCCATATAAAATAGAGAAATTTTGTTGTAAATTGGCATTCATATAGCAGAGAGGATATTGGAACAGAAATAAAAGCTGTGTACAATGAAAATCATGAATGGCTTAAAGAAGACTAAATTTCCTTGGCACTTACGGGAAGTTTGGAAAGATTTCCAGAAAGGAAGTGATATGTGTTATCCATAGTTATGAATGACTCCTTAGATATTTTAGTTGTAGAAAGAATTTACTGAAGAGTAAGGCAAATACGTTGGAGAGCCATTATCAAAGTTAGCACAAGGAAAAAAGATTTCTTAATGTCGCTGTTTATATTTTAAAATAGACATAGAATTACTGATTAAGAAAATGTTAAAGTTGTATTTGCTTCTCAGAGACCAAAACTGAGTCTAGCCTGACACAAATCGTATTACAAAGCCAGGTCAAAAAAGTAAAAACAAGTATCACTTTCAGAGTCCAACTGTGAACTTTGCCAGTGATTCTTCAGTGTCATATCTCAGTGAAGGATAGAATTACTGTATTAAGAAGGTTAAGTAACAAAGTGTCAGACATCACCTGCCTTGGGCACAGCATCTCTTCAGGAGATGTGCAATGAGGCAAACTCAAAGACTTGCAGGGGGTCTTTAATGCGTTTCAAGTTGAAATATTTTTTCTCCTTAAAAGTTACCCAGAAGATAAGTTTTTGACAAAATGAAATTTTCATTGTTAACTTAGGCCAACCAGTTTGATAACTGATCATTTATGGTCTCACTGTTATACTTACTCTTCCATAAAGCCAAGTAAAAGACATGATTCATATAGAATAGCCACACTTTTAATTAAATGTTAGCATTAAAAATTAGAATATCTCCTTGTGTTTGTATTCTTAACATCTCAAATCTATTATTAAAAAATACTTGACACATAATAATATCCAGGCTATATGTAAAGCAGTTCAAATGGAATTCAATAGATTTGGATATTTAGCTCTTATTAGCATTAAAGAATGAAACCAGTATTTAGAAATAAATTGAAATATCAAAGTTTTTACCTTATTCTCTTATATTGAAACCTAACTTCACTACTAAAATAGTAATAAACTGATATTTTAAGTTGAACAATTAACTTAATTTTAGAAAACTTTTTAATTTGGTTTTAATTATAAAAAATATTGTTTTAATTTTGTGTCATATTAGTCTCCTCTGCTTTGGATCCAGATTAATTAAAGCTGCAGGCAGTAGAGATCAGCTTTCTCTTTTCTTGACATGAATTTATTTCTGTGCAGACTGTTTAAAACACATGAAATTTAAAATTATCAAAGGGATAAAGCTATTTTCTGAAGAGTTGACCAATATAATTATATAATCCAATATAATTGTTGGATTGGTAGGACCACGTATTAGGTCTGGTTCCCAGTGAAATAGGTGAAGTCTTGCTGGCATCTAGGGAGGCTTGAAGCCTTTTGTCTTGGGAAGATCTGTGCTTATCTCCCTTTTCATAGCTTTCAAGAAGCTTATCTGCTTTTCCATAGCCTTCATGAATCACAGTGAAGTGTTATTTCTGAAAGGGATGTTTTAAGTGTGAGTCAATTGTAAAGTCCTCCTGTACTCCTGATTTATAGTGTTGGATGACACTAAAGAAATAATGGCCAACTTTTCCCATCTATTAGATGAGCAATACTCCTTGAGAGTCTTCCACTAGTTTTCTGAAGGTTGGTGCAGATGAGCATGTGAGGTGTGGATGTTAGCATCATTATATACTTTCATTATATAACTTATATAGATGCTTTGCACTCAGTAATGGTTGGTAATCTAGAAACACATAGAAGCTCTTTATTTACATATAGAAGTTCTTCCAAAACAGAAATGTAATTCCTTAAAGATAGAGAAATCCCATTGTCATTTCCCTAATTTATTATGGCTACCAATTCAGAAGACAGCTTATTCAACAATTTTATAACATCCATAAATTATTTTTACGTGCATTTTGAGTGGTCATGCTACCTTACAAATTTTGAAAAGCTTCACAATTCGAAGGAAACAACCAAGTATTTAAGTGACTACTGTGGTCTTTGCTACTGTGTTAGGCAGTTTTGGTTCTGTGTCTGTGTTAAGTACAATGGAATGTTCTTTTTTGTCTTCAGTTTGTTCTGCCTAAAACCTGCATTTCACATCATTGGCCATGTTTGCACATGTAGGAATAAGCCTAGCACTTTTATTGTGAACCACAAAGAAATTATCATTGCTGATTACGTACCTTTAAAAAGTAAAAGCAATGCCCTACACAAATGAAAAAAAAAATGAGGTGTGAAGAGTGTTATTGTGAGTTGATATTAGAAGGTAATGATATAAAGAAAATTATTTTGGGTGGATATGGAAATTAGGATGACCTTGAAATTAAATATGAGGATATTTTATTTTACCACCTTCAAACTTTCCCTATTTGAATTTTGGTGAACATGCTTATTGATATGTTCTCTTATCTTACTCACTGTTTTATAGCACAAGTTTTGTCCCATAATGCAGTTTTCCAAATACTTTGTCTATTAAAGCAATCAGTTCAGCTCTGTTATTGAATTACTTTTAAACCATCTATTAAAAAATACATTTAGTAACGGCCTTCTTTTACCTTCAGGTCGTCTAAACTATTCATATCCAGGATCCGATAGCTCTCTGCTTATTAATGGTAAGTGATAATTGATTTACCCTAGTGAAGTTCCCCAAACTGAAGTTAGTGCTAGGTGAGAAAACACAGTAGTTGTGCTTTATCAAGTAGAGAAGTGATATTAGTTTGTTTTGTGAGGACAATTGCAAGTTACTATTAATTAGCTATTCGAAGAATAATTCTTTCCCTCAAATTTGTGTCAGAAAGTTAAAAAACAGCATGAACAGATTCCCTGTCCGGAAACTGGTGACAATGAGAATAAATGAAAATCACATATGATAAAGACTGGCATTATCAAGCATTAGTTTCTGTAGAATGACCTTTGAAATGTCAACATAAAAGCCATTTCTACGTAGCTAGATAAATGTGCCAGGAAAAGGTTAGGATAATCAGATCTAAAACCAGAAAGAGGCAGCTTAAGACCACAGTGCTCGACATTGCAAAGGACAAGGTCATTCACTGTTTGCTGTCAAAAGTGAACAAGAACAATGAAGTTGTATTTGCTTTTACCATACCTTAGATTCTCCTTACCTGTTCTTAATACTGTTTGTGTGCTGATTAGTTCTGTTTTTATATGTACAAGTGGAAATAAGCTAAATTTCAAAAGGGAAGTGGGAGCATTTACTCACAAAGAATTTAAGCATTTTCAAATATGTCTTAGTATCATAATTTAAACTGTAACAGTGAAATATAGTCTTATTTATTTTTTCTCATTTTTCTTTTCTCATTTTTCTCTTCTTTCATTTCTCATTTGAAATCTGCATTTCAAATTTCTTTGTGTTGATACCGCCTTCCACTGGCCAAAGCTCACTTTAAGCCCTACAACCTTCAAGAAGTGTTTTTGATTGCCTATATTCTCACCATCCTCCAAACAAAAAGAAACAAACATAAAACCTTGCCTGTTGTTTGTGATAAAGGAGAAATCACAATTTTTTTATGTGACAGAATCTCCTTTTAGTTAGTGTTTGAAATCTGTGCTGTGGAATATAAGCTTTTTTTTTTTTTTTTTTTTTGGTACTGTGGATCAAACTCAGGGCCTTGCCAGGCACTTATGTCACTGAGCTATCTCCCAGGCCCAAACATAAGCTTTAAAAAAAATTTTTTTTATTTATTTATTTTTGCTCCGAATGCCTTCAGGGCAGGTTTTGGCTGGCTTCAGTTGTAGGGATCGAACCACAGCAACCTGAGCCTGATTGCTTTGTTGAAGCAGCCACTTAATGAACTGAGCTAAGGGGCAGGCCCCCAACATAAGCTTATTAAGTCAGAAAATATTTGATTGATGAGAGCTGTTGAAAGCATCAGCTCTTCTGGAGGCTGTATAGTTGATTAATGCCTCACTTGTTTGTCAGACTTTGATCTTTCCATGCTGTAGTGGTAGGATTAATGCAACAATAATAATAATGATAATAAAGGAAACAAAAGGTATTTTTTTTCCAAAATATTTATGTTTTGAAATTATATTGCTCTTTATACTCTAGAAAGGGCATTAGGTGGTTGGTTTTTATCATTGTTTATGTGGAAATATTATTTATTATGATGATAAACTGACTCAGGTTAACTTTGTTTCAAGATGAAAACTCAATATCTTTGACATTGCAAAGGGTAATGAGTGTGAGGTTACAATTTTTGACATATAGCATTCAGCTTCAAAGGGCCTCAAAACTTGATATTGTCAGATATGATCAAGTGTTAGCTTTAATAACCAATCAGTTAGGACCGGATACAAGTATTCACTTATAATGAAGAGTAAAGCTCATAGTTCATTGATGACTAACCATTTAAACCTTCCAAAGATATAAACAGCCCCCTATACTGTGGCACTACTGTGTTTGCCATGACTGTTCGAGGTTGATCAAATGCTGAAATTGAGTTATGGATACAGTTTGTCTTAAGTAGCAAAGTCTGGATTATGGCAGAAGATTGCTTAAAAATCATGAATTTGAAGGTGACATGGTGAAGAACATTGAGTGCTTTTTAGTCTTCTTGATTCAGGCATGGGAATTGTCTACTTATTGAGCTGTATTTAAAAAACAGTCTCTAGAGTGGATCTCATCTACACATAAATTAATCTCCTTCATATATTGACTGTTAGTAGCTTTGCTCTAGCTTTAGTTCAGGTTTTGGTGTTACTTATATTGAAATCTAGTATAATGAATGATGTTTAATGAAGACAATCTCAAGAATTAATAAGTGCCCCCATACCTGTAGTTGTTGTGAAGATTAAATATATGCAAATTATTTAATGTAACACCTGGCAAATACTAAGTCAAACTAAAATAATTCAAATGACTTTGGGAATGACCGTGAGGAATATTAGTGATAAAGATTTAAAAAAGGAAAAAATACAAAACGAGATTAAGATGAGATTGTTCACTGCTAAACATGGTTTCTTTGTATATTATAGAAGTAGATAACTTAGCTATACTCACTTTAAAATCAGATCCTTGCCTTAAAGCTAAGAAATAAAAGCCTAACACACTGTATCATTTTATAGTCATCCTATTTATTGAAGAGTTAATGCTTAAAGTTTTTTTTCTTCTTTGTAATTATTTTTGACCAACTTTGCATACTAATATCTGGTAATCTGAACAACTAATTTGAAGACAGCAATATGCAATATGTAACAACCATTGTTGAATTCCTATCATTTTGTTCAGTGAAATTCTTTATCCTTTTTTTTTTTTTTTTTTTTTTACTATTTTTTCTTTCTTTAAAAAATCAAGCTGTTTAAGGAAAAAAAGAAAAAAAAAACTGAAAGGAACTCCAAGTGGCTGTTTCACCCCTGTGATCTTTAGAACCCTCCATTTTTCTGAAGATGATAAAACTCCATTCTTTCTTCTGGCTATTCTTTCTTATACCAAAATTTCCTTATATAGTCATTTGTTGATGAATACTTAGGTTATTGTATATTATACCACAGTAAACATGGATACAGTGATATTCATGTGACAAGCTTTAATTCCTTTGGGTATATATCAAGGAGTGATATAGCTGAATTAAATGGTAGTTATATTTTTAGTTTTATGAGGAACCACCATATTGATTTGCATAGTGACTAATTTATATTCCCATCAATAATGAAAAGAGTTACTTTTAGACAAGTCAGGTTTTAACAAACATATGTATTTCTTCTCCTCTGAGGATGTCTATTCATTTAGAAGAATCAACTAAATGTTTGGATATTAGAGGAGAGATTCATAAGGTATCTTTTAAAGGCCATTGTAAAACAATATCTCTTAATTATAATTATTTGAAATGAAAAGAGGAATATTTCCTGGAGAGCAGAAATCCATCAAAAGAGAAGCATAATTTGCAGAAGAATTGTAGGTTATAATCACTTCTTAGAAATAAACTGTTGGGCTGGGGAGATAGCTCCCTGGTATTGCTTGCCTTGCAGGCCCTGTGCCGAGCTGGCCACTGAAACTGGGTGTGTGACACACACTTGTGATCTGAACACTGGGGAGGCAGAGACAGGAGGATCACTATGAATCCAAGCTGCATAGCGAGATCAAATAAATAAAATTTAATTTAATTTGGTTTTGGTTATCATGGTTTTAGTTGCTATAACAAAGGGCATGTTGAAATATCTCATCATAAATGAGATAATAGGAAACATTGTGAATTTTAATATATTCTACAATTGTTAGCTTAAAATAATAATGCAAAGTCTAGAGTCATTGTTGAAGATCAAGTTAGAATAGGTCCATATGAGCTTACTTTTGAGAAAAGTAAGGAGGAAATTATTGGTTGAGCATGGGACTATTTGACCATTGCATATGCATATAGTATCTTTTGCATCTCTCATTTGCTTCCTGTTTTTATACCTAAAAATTGAGGATTAGGGATATATTGAAGCTAGAATTGCGATCACTGCTCTCCTGTAAGCTCTTCTAAAATAATAGCACCATATCTTTTTCATATCTTATAAATGCTCTTTCAATGCTGCTCTCCCAACAAAAAATGTAAGCTCAAACCAATGTGACAGTAATTTCTGTTAAGCATTGCATAAATTAATTTTGTTACATTAGGACTTGATTTATAATATAATTTATAATACCTTTGCATTTTTGTCAGACCATATTCCTTGTTTTTATAGTAATTGTGTCAGCTTTTTGGTTCTCCCATCTTTCTTTTTTATGTTTAAAGATTAACTTTTAGTTCTAAATCTTTGACTTTTTTACAGTTATTTGATAAGATCATGTCATCTGAGCCAGCTTCCTCCCTCAGTAGAGCTGCTTCTCACGAGGAGTGAAAGTAGATAGAATAATTAAAGTAGACTAGTTACCTGAAAGCATCAGTTCTTCCATAAACTACTAATACTTTATCCTTTGTGGCTCAATAGCTTTTTTCCAGAACTAGTGCTTCTATGTAGAGAAAGATATTTTAATTTTTTTAATATTAATTACCAAAAATCCAAAAAGGGTCCTTTAACAGATACAGCAACATAGAATATACAGTGAGTATGAATTCAGCTGTTCTAGAAAACTATAGAACATGCATATTCCCATGCATTTATATACAGTATATTTTTTAAATTTACACAGTAGGGACTATTCAATATAAGTTAGACAGTGCAAACAAATGACTTGTTAGAGTGATGTCAGCATGTAAATATGTGCAATGTGTTTGAATGGCTGCATACTAGGTGCTGTCTTACAAACGTGTCACATTTGGACAGTTTTTCATTGTTACAACAAGACAGAAAAAATCTTTTTCAGAGTTAAATATTTTTTTACTTTTATAATTGAATATATACATTCTACGTATTATATAGAGACAGAGGGAGAAAGAAAAAGAGAAAAATTCTGACAAGTATTTCTGTACTTTCTTTGCAAGTCTGGCACCAGAGATTAATGGACTATTTTACAGGAGAGATTTTGATGATAATTATAGGGCTAATACTAAGAACAGCATTTGTAGACAACACTGCACTGTGAAGATCTTTTAGAAAAAGTATTTATCAATAGATCTAATAATGTGTATCTAGAAGTAATAAAATTTTATGACTGCAATGTTTCAAGCTCATTTTAACATTTGTGAGTACTGTTAGTACTGACTATTAAATTATTGAGGATCTCATTAATCAATACTGAGTCATAAAAATAGTTGCACATATATAGAGTATCCGTCTTAACTGTGATGGCGACTTGGAGATTTTTATAAACTGGTAATAAATACATTTTAAAATGTTTTAATAGCCTACTCTTTGGTAACTGAAGAACTCTGAAGAATTTATTTTAGCTAACTTAGCCAGAACTTTTCCAAAACATAGATTGCTTTTAACATAAAGTCATTTTTCACCTCTGCACTTCTTTGGGTGTTTGAAAAACTATCATATAACAAGTAGCAACACTTTATAGGTACAAGATTGGAAATCTAACATTTTCCTCAGGAAAGTGATAAGGAGATGTGGCATGAGTATTTCATCTTAAGGTTTGTTCCAAACGTAATTTGAAATAGGTAAGAAAAGTATACTTACTACATCTTTTATATATGTGATGACGTGTCACCATTTAGAATTCTGTTCACATGGTATATGGGTTCTGGTTGCAGACATAAATTTATTTTGTGGAAAGCTCATTGAACTTATGGTTGGTTTACTTTTCTACATATGCCGTATAACAAAATTTATACAGTAATGTGTAAACTAGTTTTATAAATGAAAATAAAACATTTACACAGTGTTATTCTTTATGCTTCAGAATGTCATTGTGTTTAGTTTTTCCACACTAATTTGCATTAATATCTCTATTTGGAAAGTTTTTATGATTGTAAACATTGTACACATATGACTGAAATTTCCTTAATATGGGAAAATGTCTGCATAGTTTTCATAATTTAACCATAAATTTCTCTGTATTACTGATTTCATTTTGAAGTACATACTCAAAGTTTGAAAGTGCACATTGGAAGTTTAACTGGTGATCCACATCTCTTATTGCTCCCTAAAATTCCTAATATTTTGAATGGAAGTTATGAAAATCCACATTAGTTTTGTAGCTTTTAAAAGCCTATTGTCTTTAAATACTGTTTTCTCAGATATCTAAGCAGCATCAATATACTTTTTAAAATAGGACCAAAGTTCTCAAATCTTTGTTTCCCCAAACTCCTTTTTCTTTGAAACTGTTATTTAAGTAGACTATTCTTAAGCAAGCTTTTGTTTTTGGTGTCATTGGTCTTTCTAACCTTTGCCTGGTAAGTTGGAAAGTAACTTCTTTTTCTGAACTTAATATATATTAAATTAAAAGCCTACTAGGTATTCCTTGAGGAATGCTTTATGTTGTTTTAATCCATTCACTCAAAAACCTTGGTAAAATCCAGTGCTACCTAGTAAAGGTATAAATGTATTTTAGTATGAGACAGTTTCATTTTGGAAAATACTCATATAATATTTCTGAGTTATGCTTAGTTAGCATTTATGTAGAAGGCTAAAAATAAAGATCTTGACAATTTTTTATACTGCTTGCTTGCTTGCTTGCTTGCTTGCTTGCTTGCTTTCTTTCTTTCTTTCTTTCTTTCTTT